>VDFB02382467.1:0-17684 GCA_007258455.2 Sequoia sempervirens | reverse complement strand
GATAGTTGAATGCTCATGGATATCCTACAGCTATAGCACAAGGGAATCTGACAGGCATGGTACATGTGATATGCTCAAGGCACCACACCTGCAAAAGTGTACAATGCACCATATTGTTGATCTCTCGAAACACAAACCGACCAATATCATAATACAAGTGTGCTAAAATGCAACGGCCCCAAGCATAGATTGTCCTCTGCTCATACATCCCTCGTATCAAGTGTACTAGTCCTCCATCCAAGTGTGTCGCTCGTCCATATAGATTGAGAACCAGAGCCACTATGTGCATCATAATCTTTCTAACAATCAAATCTCGTGAATATAGCAGCATGGGAAGCTCAATCCGTGCTCTAACTCGCTCATCATGTACAGGTCCACCTAGGCAGTACTGCATGTCCCTCTTCTTCTCACAGAGTGAATGATCCCCATGTAAGTATACCCACTCTCCCCATATGGGAACTCGTAGAATGTGAAGTACATCCTCTAGCATGATGGTCATCTCCCTGATAGGAAGATGAAAATTACAAGTATCGGAATCCCACCTCTCGCACAGAGCCATAAACATGGCATCATGGTATCTCATAGGTGGCATAAGATATGCCCAATAGATACCTAGTGACTATAAATTCTTTGTCTCTAACACCGATAGCACTAGTGCATGATCCTTTAGAAATGTGAGTTGTCTTCCCCCTAGCTGCTATCGCGACCGAATGGGGACCTATCAAAATCATCACAAAATGCTCTAAATTTCATCTAATTTCTTCAATTTTCACATATTTCATCATGCAAGTGTGCTAAAGTAAATCTAGTGTGCTTTTCTAATGGCCCTAGATACTTTAGAACCATTTTAGGACATTTTTCAAAGAAATGAGATACTTCGCAAAGAAATGGGACACTTCGCGAAGAAACTAGACACTTTGCAAACAAAAGGGACACTCTGCGAACAAATGGGACACTTTGCAAAAAAAGGGGACACTTTGTGAACTTTTTTTCCAAGACCCTTAATTAACCTATCCATGTATTAAAATCATTAAATTATTACAAAATCACAAGGTGAAAGTTGCAAAATCCACTCACCTCATAATACAGATCACTGCATGCCACCTGTTCACGAAGCTCGTCTAGCTGTGAAGGTGTGTAATCTTGTCTACTCAGAATTTTCTTCTCTCACTCATCACATTCAAGCTACAAGAAGGTAAAATGAATAGTAAGTGACATGTTACTTTCTTCTACTTCTTTTAATCCATTTTCATCTCTTTTTACTCTTATGCATTAACATAGGGTTATCTTTTAAAAAACTCATAAAGTATATCTTCTTCAAATCAACATAACAGGAGCTAGGGTAATATGTTTTCGACACCATTTGTTCCATTGGAATCATAATTCCGCACATAACACCATAATTTTTCTATCATTATGTGGCATGGTACTTGGAAATTCCCTATGATTAAATGTTTCTTATTCGACGTGGCTAGATTGCTACCTTGATTCCACCGCTATAAAGCAAGCGGAATCAAGGGGGGCCTACATCTACCCTCAAATTGGATTCCTAGGAGTTAGATAAAAGTATTTTTGGAAAATTAACAAATGTGTGTTGTAGGATCTGGTTCCTAATGCTGTGGTTTTGTAGGGAACTACACTAGGGGCTTCGGTCTCCCATCTTTTGAATAAGTATCCTTTTATGTAATAGAGTGCATCATTTAGAGTCCTTTAGCTTACATATGCACGTAGATTCATATGGGAACTAAAGTGGGGGATAAATGCACCATAAAAAATTGGACCCTCTTGAGAAAAGAGACAATTTCACGTGTAATTTGACCCACTTTTGAGTCCTTTTGCATCATTTATCTTCAAAACAGCATTTATAGGCCCCTAAGACCCATTATTTTTTATCTAGAGGCCTGTTTTACTTGAGAAATCATCTAAAACCAAACAAATAGAACTTAATTCTCTCATACCCCAAAAACCCACCTTCAAAAGTCAGTAGTGGGACCCATTCGCCACCTTGGACGAATGAGTCCCCTCTAGTGGGACCCATTTTCCAAGGGTGGCAAATGAGTCCCTTTTGAGGGAAAATTCAATTTTGAGTGGGAATTTGATTAATTTAACTTAAATTTATGGTGAATGTCGGCCTCTTAGGTCTAAATAATGGGAAAAAAAGGTTTTGTTGCTTATAAATACTCATTATAAGGCATTTCACGCATCTTTTTATCATTTTCACAAAAGCAATTTCTAAAAGTTAAGTCTTCTACAACAAGTCTCATTAGCAAAAATTGAAGTTTTAGGGCAGCAAACTAGGGTTTTTGCAGGTCTTGAAGCTCACTCTTTTGGTTAAGATTCAACTTTGTAAAGGGGTGATGATGGATGCCTATGGTGAATCATGGAGAAATCTAGGTTGAGGAGATGCAACTAGCCATCAAATCATACTTAAAGACTTGGTTTCAAAGTGTTTCCATCTTCCATTTTCACTCTATCTTCAAATTAAGGTTTGCATTTTGTTTATGTGTCATTTGAATGTCATTTCATTTCCATTTTCGATGTGTTGTAAGGTTTTTAGGAATGATATCTTGCATCACACAAATCATCTTTGCATTTCTTATTCTAGAACAATAGAATAGGGCTTTTGTCATATTTCATACTTTCCTAGTCTTTAACACATCTAAGGCTAGGGTTTTATGCAGATTTTTCTCTATTCAAGGTTTAATTACCCAACTAGGGGTTTGACCAAGGAAAACCCCCCATTAGACAAACAATTTTAAGTTATTTTGTAGGAATTTGTTGAGATCCTGAGTCAGGTTTTTGTCAAAAATTGTTGTGCAGGTGTCAAGGATCATAATAGAGATTTGAAGTTGCAAAAATTTAAAAGTGGACTGATTCACCATGCATGGCGAATGAGTCCCTCCTGAGATGCATTTTTGAGTTAGATGCAGATTCAGGTTCCCGGTTGACAGAAAACAACTTCTATGCAGAAAAACCCAGAATTGGGACTGATTCGCCCAAGGTGGCGAATGAGTCCCAATCAGCTCAAAATCTAACTTCATCAGTTTTCTAGATTGTTCTCTAGTCTTCTTCAGTTTCCCAGGTGCATACATTCTGAAAAATAGCCTTCTGTTTGGTTTATTTTGTATTTTTGTTCATTCTTTTAAAGCCTTTTGATCCAAAGGATCTTTGCCAAAAATTGAAGTTTCTCATTTTTCTCCAGAAATGACATCATCAAAAAGAGCTTGGAATCCTAACTCCAACGCAACTCGAACAAATTCAAACGGAGTTACAATGCTCTAGTTTTCTTGGTCAAATGTTGGTCAACTCAGGGGCTCAGGCTAGAAAAAGGTCAAAATTCAACATCACCAAAAGTGTTCAAAGTTGGCGTCATCATGAAGAGCTTGTCAAGACCTTTCCAACAGTGTTTGTTTCATTGAATTTCAAGATCGTACGCACAAGTTACACCAAGTCAAAGTTTGCAGGCATAAGGTTGACCAGGTCGTACGTCAGCATGACGTTAGCATGTTGACTTAGCAGTTTGTACGGTACGACAGCTAAGGTGGACCAATCATAGGCCAACATGTGTCAGTCCGTACAGCTGAGGTGGTGGGACAGGTGTCAATATGGAAAGTGACTCAACACATACGTGGCAGCTGACTTTGTTGAAGCATCGAATCATGTCATGCCACGTGGTGCCTCCTTGGTGCACCACATGGCAACCCACTCACCCCTCCTCCAGTGATCGGTTGGAAATAGTGTTATATCTGCTAATAAAAAACCCAAATGGCTCGCATGGGGCTCGAACTGATGACTAAGTGGTAACAAACCGAGCCCATAACTGTTGAACTGTGCATAATGCGCTTAACCACATATGGAGCCCTGTCAATTTTGTTGTTGAATTTGTTGGAAAACGGTTTTTAAAATGGACGGCGGGGGACTCAACTCTCTAACCACCCAGCAGATAAAATCATATGCCACTGATGCACCACTATGTGGCTTCAACAATATACACTGCATCAGTTAGTTTTGTTGAAAGGTAAAACCCGATTGCCCCTTATTTCCAACAAAAACCCTCTATATTTAAAAAGGAGAATATTGTGAAATCAATTGGTTAGTAACCAAATTGAGTAAATTCCTTGTATAAAAATGGGGGTAGCTTATGAGTTTGAGTAAGTGGTGACTTAGAGAGAAATTCCTTGGTGAAATTTTGCTCGACTTCCATGCTTTCCAGGAGTTTTTTCCTTGCACTTTGGAGGAGCTTTTTCAAATTTCTTGTAAACCAGGGAGAAACCATGCTGGAGTTTTGTACTGATTTTCTGGAGAATTAATCGGATCGTTCCACTAATTGGAGAGGGACCCAGAGACGTAGTCATTTTTACGACGAACTTCGTTATCAACTCTATTTGCATTTTCTCTCTTCTCTCTTATTCTGTTTTTCATCACTTTGTTATTTACGTTTATTTAATTAAGGCTCGTGTGTTAATTTCATTTGAATAATTTGGATTTTAAATTATAAACGTTATGCATTCAAATGCAATTGTCCTAGATCTATAAAACAGATCACCTTTTACAAACAACACTGTGTTTTCTAACATAGCATAACTCCTAGATTTTGCATTCATAACTAGTCATATAGATCATTAAATTGCACTTAGTTCATCTCATTTAGCTTAAACAACATCATACATATCCTAATTTGAATGAGCCTAGTTAGCATTTTTGGCCTACCTCTCTCCTTTTAGGTGAAAAACCCTAGAAGAGCTATGAAGGTTTTGAGGAGCCAAAAATCTACAGTTCAGTATTGTATTAGGTTCTTGGGCATAAAAACATTTTCCATGCAAAGCTTCATATCACTTTTCAATGGGATTTTTTCCAATGACAATGGTTGAGTGAAATTCTAATTCATCACTACTATGAGACCTCTATGGATGTTCTCAAGTGTTTTGAGGACTTGAAACATTAAAAAATGGGACTATATATCTCATTTTTAAATGGTATTCTTGGTAGTCATAATGGTTGAGTGAAAATTATAAGCCATCTTTGTTGTGAGACCTTAGTGAATATTCTCAATCTTTTTAAGGACATGAACCATTTTTCCATGCAAAGCTTCAAATGATGTTTTTATGGGACTTTTAGTGGTGAAAGTGGCCAAATATGTATATTTTGGCTATATGTATATATATGGTCTTAAGTGTATTTTTAAAATATGGAATATTTTGGTGAGAAGCTATAGATCATAGTTTTATGTAGGAATATAGTTGATTGTGACATATTATCTTCTTTCTTGGAGATGGTAGTTCTATTTTTTCCTTTGGGAATTATTTTTATAACAATTGGAGTTGTATTATTATACTAATTTCATGGTTTATCTTATGATTTAAGGAGATTTATGTTCAATCATGATGACATGGGAAGCTCTTATTTGCATAGTGATATTTTTAGCATGAGATGGTTGTGTTTGAGAATTTTTCTCAAGTTCATAAAGGTATCATGGTTAGATTTGGATCACTTTCAGTGAGGGATTTGGAAATGATTTCTTATTGTTCCATAGTGGGACTCTATATTTCAATTGGTGCCTTGGTATGTTAAAGTTTTTTTTGAGTATTTTTATTAGTTGGACGTAAATGATCTAATATGAAGATGCAAATCATGGATCCATAGGGAGTTCTTGGCTAAGTTTTCATTTTTCTAATATATATAGTGGGAGCAATGCTTATGGTTCAAGGATAATCTTTTATTTGAGTACAATGATAATTTTACCTTAGAGAGAGATGCTTAAGGATATTATGGTATTTTAGTTGGAGTTAGTGGTGATGGATGCATTCCCTAGATGTGGGAATGTATATTTCTAAGGGGATAATTTTCAAACTTGTATTATAACTTTAGTATATAGAAAATATATTGTTGTGATCTATGTCACAATCATAGAATCACTTATGTGGTAGAGAATACTACACTTATGTGTAGCTAGATCACATTGTTTTGCAATTGTAGATGTTGTAGTTGGGTCATTAGTGTTCATGAGCATGGAGGAGTTCAAATGATGCAAGATAGTTATGGACATATTCTACCTTGAGTTGTGGATTTACTATCTATGTTTGGCCCCTTATGTAATGTATACAAGTGGGAGAGTATTTGGAAAGGTATTATACACCTTGCATAAAATATTTAATATTTTATAAATATATGGCCCATCTTGAAATGGGACACAAAACTTTAGGTAGAGAAATATTTCCTAGGAAGTTGTATGTAACATTGGGAAAATACATTTAATGTATGTGGGAATTATCAGGACTACATGTCATCTTAAGTAAATAATTAGATTATGTCAGAATGACTGGTATGCGGTGATCATGGTGGGCCAAAAAGTGGCAATATGATGGTGTAATGATGAATTTTTTACCCAAAATTGATGAAACGAAAAGGGCTTTTAAAGAAGATTCTCAACTTTCCACCAATATAAATTATGCTTTATTTTTTTTATTTTTTTTGATCTGGTGAAACGCTTTTGATCGAGCTATGAACTGCTAGTCAGCAATGGGGACCCTATCCCTACTCTTTGGTCTCATGCGATAGACCCCTTCCTCCCTGGGCTCTCTTCCTCCCTTGATCTTCTTCCTTCTTCTTCCTTGTCTCTCATTCTCCTCTGCCTCAGCCTCTCTCCTTCCTCCGCTTCTTCTCTTTTCCTCGACTCTTCCTCCGCTCTCCATCCCTCCCGGCCTCTCCCCTTCTCCCCGTGACTCTCCTCCTCTCCCGTCATCCTTTCTTCCTCCTTCGTTCTCCTCTCTCTCGACTGCCTCTCCCTTCCTCCGATCTTCTTCTGCCATCCTCTTCCTTCGTTCTCCTTTCTTCCTGGACTCCCTTCCTCTGTCTGCCACTCCCTTCCTCCGTGCTTCTTCCTTCGTTCTCCTTTCTCCCATCCGCCTCCCTTCCCCCATTCCCTCCTCTTCCACATCCTTTCTTCCCTCCGCTCACTTCACTCCCACCGGGCCTCTCCATCTTTTCCAATCGGCCCCAGCCCCTCCTTCCTCCCGGCTCTCCCCTCGCTATCCTTCTCACAAATTCCTCCCACACTCGCTCCCTCCTAACTTTTGATTCACCATACCTTCTTCAGTCAGGATTCTCCACTTACCTTCCTCGACACCAAGCAGTCAAGTATAACATTTCAATGTGACACTTTTTGAATCTAAAACATGTGTCACATTCTATGCTTCACATATTATAGGATTTTAAAAAGAAAATGAATTTCCCTATGAAGTCTTGATCAAGTTAAAGTGGTCGCAGTTTTTATATTTTTAAAATTTGTAATAAAAAAATCATAATTAATTATTTACTTGAAAAAAAAATTATTAAAAAAAATATGCATCACATCGGCAGACATGAGTCCCTCTACTTATATCTAAAACTTATGTATTATCATTTTATTGTGGTTAGGGTGGTTAGACACACCTACTTATTTTTTTCCTCTAAATTTAAGTACTAATGCATTGAAATTCCCAAATTTTCACCAAATCAATTTTTATTTTGTAACAAAACATAGTAGTTTCTAGAAACTACATTCAATTTTTGGTGTGATTCTGGCCTCTACATATTTTTGAAATAATATAGATAACTTATTCAAATTTTTATGTCAAGTTGCCTAACTCGATTTTTTGATTTGCCAATTTCATACCTATTTTTTCCATGATGATCCCCGCATTATTCACTATTGTATCTAGAGTGAAACTTGGGCATCAAACTTAAACATGCCACTTGGGTGCATTGATTAGACAACTTAGTTTTCTTGTTGATAATTGTTTATTTATAGAGTTCTTGGGATGTGATAATTATGTGAAGGGAGTGAATAGCTAGAAAGTAGGGTTATGCTATTGAATTTCCTCCATGGTTGAAGAGTTGAATTATTGTTGCTATTGATTGTGACATTGTAACATGACTATGAATGTATGGTTATGGTGCTACTAGACTATTCATAGTTGGAGAGAATATGTTGGAGGTGGAAAAATAGATATGCTTTTTCACCTGATAGATAATTAATACTTTGATATTGTATTGTAACTAGATTTCTTGATAAATAATACATTAAGTGTGATTTGGAGGGTAGGTTTTTTCCAAAATGGTTTTCCCAAGGTATATCTTGTGTATGTGTTTATTCCATAGTAGAATGTTTTGATTATATTTTATCTTGCAAGTATTATTTTATTATTAATATGTTTTCATATAATTATTATTATTGATAACTTACCAAATTTTGATACTTGTGTTGGTTTTCTTACATTTCTATCCCTTAATTTGACTAGTCATTAATGTTTGTGGCTTAGAATCTGACTCCATGATTCCCATTTGAATCATTTGTTATTGTTTTTGAATTAGAAGATCAAATAATGCATCAAAATTATGTATAAAATATGTATCTCTAATATATAGCTAATAGGTATGAAATTTATAAATAAAAATTGAAATCTTATTAACTATAGGACTACAACATTGATAGGTAGGAAAGCACATCCAAAATCAATTGTAAGTCTTATATCAATGGTGTAGTCCTTTAGTTTCTTTTTTAGTTGTTTTATACTTCAGATGTAGTTGTAGATGCAATCAAAATTATTGTGATCAAGATTCATCAAAACATTACCAATTTGGTACCCTCTAACTTTACTAGTTTTAGCATATTGTGATCAAGATTCATCAAAATCAATTGTAAGTATTATTTATCAATGTTGTATTCCTTTGATTATGTTCTTATTTGTTTTATCTTTGAGATGTAATTTTGGATGCAACCAAAATTGTTAGGATCAAGGTTTATCAAATCATTATCAATTTAATACCCTCTAACTTTATTAGTTTTAACATATATAGCTTAACAAGAATATCCCATGCCTTCTTAGGTGTTGTATATTTATCAAGATGAAATTAGAGACCAAAAGACACTAATGAACATATAAAACCAATTGATTTCTCATGGATATTTTCTCATTCCTATTATTGTCTAGTATTTGTATAGGCATGAATTTGCATCCCCCTTGCAAGTTCCCCTTTTACATCCTTCATCTTAGAAAAATCAAACCCGATAGTGCAATTCCACATCATTCGTATGTATTTCATCCACTTGGGGCTTGTTTGTAGTGTCGGTGGGGTAACTTTTGTCAGGGAAGTGCATGCGACACATGGACATCTATGTGGTGCATTGTCGTCCTGACAGGATTCCTACCTCTGGAATCTATAGAGGTGTTACATTTTCCATTTGGGATAAAGTGTAATTTATCTGCACCATTCAACCGACCTTTAAACGGCTCTTTCCCTCCCAAACTCATCTTCAAATTCCTATTATCCATTCTTATTCATGCTTCTAGATGTTTTTTCACATTCTACACAATTCTTAAGCAAGTTCTAACAACTCTTGAGCTACTTGCTACACTATCAACCATTCCAACATCATAGCGTTCTTCACATCTACCATAGAAGCTGCAACTTGGTGTCTTGCAAGACTTCCTTCGGTGTCACTGTAGCCATGTCAACTTTGCCACAATTGTAGACTTACATTCCTCTCTCATTGGCCATGAGTTTCTTTGGTTGAGGGTGGTATTGTTCACTGACTATTGCTTTGTTATTGGATTTGATTAGCATAGTGCTTCTTGTAGTGTTTGGTATCTTTTCCTTTCCAGCATACTTTCTTTATTGCATTTCCATTTTATTTATCTATCTGGTTGTCCATGGAGGTGGAAACACCAAAATGAGGGTTTGACTATGGAAAGCCCCGAAATAGCCCCAACATTTTTCCCTGCTTTGTTGTGTGTAGGTACTTTGTTCGTGTGGAGCATGCGGGATAACTAGACCCTCTATAAGTTTTTTTCTCACCACCTTTGTTCTCCTCTCTTTCATAATATTCCTTACATTATCTTAGTCTCTTTGTTATTTCCTAATTTTTTCATCACAAGTAAACCTTTAGCTAAGTTGTTTAGTAAGTTCTCTATTACTTTGTCTGTGTCTTTTCACTTTCTATATGTACGGACGCCAGCGCACCTGTGAGATGCCAACACGTTATATTGTCATCCATGTTCTGTATTGTTGTCCTCTGGCAGAGAGTTGTCTAAGGTATAGTCTGAGTTCCAAAAACTTGCTCGATTAGTCCAAATCTAACTCTTGGGATGGTAGAGTGACAGAAGCACTAAGAGTGCTCTTCATTCTCTATCCTCCAATTTCCTAAACACTTGCGCTGTTGAGGTAAATTAGGGCAGCCTGCAACTCTCAGCTCTCCATGACCTGGACTCATTGAGTGGTCGGTCCCCCTCCTCTACATTTTCGTGAACCCAATGTGAACCATTTTGGTTCCATTTGGTAGTGTTGAAAGACCCTTCTCTCGTATCCTAGGAGTGTTGTGGGTGTGAGTGTTGAAGGGCATCTAGCCTTGCAACCCAACCTACAATCCCTATTGGCGTAACTAGGAGGTTTCCTAAGCATTTGAGAATGAAACCTTGAATGGGTCACCATCTAATCATGAAACGAAACCTTAGGGGCTCTTGCGAAAGTTATGTCTACTATACGTAAAGATGGCTTCCTTCTTACATTTACCCATCCCATCTATGCAGCCTGCAAGTGGATCTCCCCCTAGAACATTTACCTTGTAGGATTTGTCAATGATCTCTAATAAAGAACCATCTCCTTTATACATCCCCGCACGTATCAATGGGAATACCGTAACTGGTGTTCTTGTTGACCCTACATGCCAAGTGAATTTCATCATAGAGGAGGTCATGTTGATTAACTTTTTACATAAGGATGGATATGACGAGTCTGGAAGCACTACACATATACACGATGGGATTTTCATTCCTCCCATTGATTGTATCACCTTGCCAATCCTAGTTGGGCCTAGAACTATGAATGCACTCTTTGACATCATCCTGGGGTCTAAACTATTCAGAGTGAAGCTAGGCATTCCTTGGCTAATTTCCATAAATGTAGTTCCCTCTGTAGTCCATAAGTGCTTGGATTTTTCCCATGAGGGTTTGGTGCATGTAGTCCACGACACCGGTTATAAACTGATGACTACATGTGGGGTCTACTCACTGGATCACTTCTAACCTGCCCCTGTTGGCTCGCTTCCTCCTAGGACGGACCTCTTATATTGAACTTATGTGAAATACAAGAGTGGGGGCATAACGCCAAAGTTGAGATACCCTCCTTCTCCTTACGCCATTTTTCATAGAGCTTGCATAAAGGGGAACATGAGGTTGCCTTGGCTACTTAAAAAGAGAAAAGGAGAAGTCCGCTTAGGTCTCTTCTTCTTCTTTCGTTGTCCCACCTGCTACTTCCTCTCACCCTGATGCGGTGCCATTGACTTCTGATCCTAGGAATTTTCTGGAGAGTCTGATGGTTCCCACTTGGTGAAAGCCCAAGCATCCAATGTTTGAACTTCCTGCCTTACCCACAGTGCCTTTACCTATTTTTTATGGTAATGGGAAGGGTCCTTGTGGAGCGTCTTCTATGTCTCAACCTCCACGACCTCCTATCACTCCTACCTCTAAGGTAGTGAATGGGAAGAGGCCCACCACTGAGTTGCTCGAGCCTACTCCCCCTATTGTTGTTCCATCATCCTCTCAATCTCTTCCTCTTGTTCCCATCTAGGAGTCCCTCCATTCGCTAAAAATGGTTGTGATGGACACTCTGATGGCTAAACAAGAGTCTTTCGTCCCTTCTCAGGATGTACCCTCTAGCTCTCAGACTCATAGAAACCGCCTTGTGCATGAGCACAAGCGTCGGACGAAGACTTTGGCCATTGAACAAGCCACCTTACAAAGGAAGGAAGAGGAGTGAACAACCCCTACTTCAAAATCTTCTATTGTGTCCTCCCCTTTTATCCTCTTTGCTTCAAATATTCCCTCAGCCTCAATCCTGCTTCCGGCTCCCTTTATGAGTGTGAACGATCCTCATCTGAAGAGGGTGCAAGTATTCATTGCTCCTTCGGTTGAGCCTCCCCTTCTGATGTCCCTTCCAGACATCCCGCCATTTTCAAAACTCGTGGACATGTTGAATACCTCGATGGTGTTTGCGGTAGTTTTCTCCTCTTCCTCTGCACCCTTTGCTTCATCTATGGGGATTTCACATCCTCTAATGAAGTGAAAGATGGAGGATGGCTCCGCTTACAATGGGGGTTGGAAGAAGGGTTCACCTTCTTCCGAGGGTGGTTTTGTATTGGCTTGTGTCATCTTAGTGATGGAAAAAGCCTCGACATCCCCAGAGTTCATCACTGCTCCCAATTCATTCGATGATCCTAGCAGTGGATCTCGGGCACTGCCTCCATTACCCGCTAAGTTGATGCATGGAACTCATGTAAAGTGCATTTTCAACTTTGTAGATGATGTGTTGGCCCTATCGGCAATTTTCACAAGATTTTTGACATTCACCTCACAGGAACTGAGTGGAGAAGACCTTGAGGGGCCTCCTTCCTTGGCTCTTGTTGTAGGAGGGTTGGAGGGTACCTCCCTTGATATTCTGCCCTTACAGGCTCGTTCGCCCTCCCCTTACAGCAATCTAGATTGGGAGAATGACGACCTCTTGGTTCATGAGGACTAGGGGGCGCCTCTTCTTTATGTGTAGATTAAGTTGTGCGTGTTTGTGTGTGTGTTGTGTTCCCCCATGCTTGCTTTATGTGTTCCTAGATGACCCTTATCGCCCTTGTAGGTGCTTGGATACAGGAGTGTTTTTATGTCATAAAAATTCCTCTATTTGTTACATCATTCTTCTCTTTGTCGTGTATAGATTTTTGACAATTGGGGATGATGTAAAGTGTTGGGGGCATTTAGGCCTCCCTTCCATGTTGACCCAATTTTTTATTTTCATATTCTCTCCATGTGCCTTCTTCACATGGTCTGATATAGTAGGGGGTTGATGATAGTCCATTTATATATTATTTTACTTATCTATCTATATTTATGAGTAGCTCTAACCCTGAAATATCATATCCCCATGTCTCTTGTTCGTTATGTTATTTCCTTTCCTTCCTTTGCATCTTTCTCTTATTTTCTTGTGTTGTGATGTGGTGTTCATGTGTTGTCCCTCACGTGTGCGATAACATTACCATGATTACATCTCATTATGTTTTGTGGGCCACATCACTTTTCATTCTTGATTTTCTCCCCTTAGGATGTCATGTGCCTTTGTGTTCGGCACACACCATCCTAAGGGGGAATCTCACACTGGTTTGCTTTTCAAAAGGTGCATTCAGTGGCCAAAGAATCCCTTCTTGAAAATCTTTATTTTTCAAATATCGCATTCCTCCACTAGGACCCCTAGCTGAATAATTTGCCTTCATCATGGGTTCATAAATAAATAATTTGAAAAGCTTTCCTCTACGAAGCATGCACCTTTTTCTACGGGTGAAGTTCTGACCTTCCCCTTGCAAGGGGGATTTCTTCCTTTTGAATTCCTTGATGAAGTGAAACCTTTCAAAAGGATTCCTTAATGTTGAATTGATTTGTGAAAAATATTGTTGCACTTTCAAACACAGTGTCCCTTGAGTGGACCCCTTTTCTTTTGAAGGGTTCCCGAGGGACCCCTTTGAAAGCTCTTCCATCAATTTTTGACTGTTTGCTTGACTGTTTTCTTGTCTACCTATGTGACTTCTTTTTGACATCTAACATGTTTTTTTTGCGGATTAACATGTTGCTTTGTAGGCACACCTATGAAGTTGCTTTCCAATTCAACTTTGCGGAGTCCCTTACATCAGGCTTCCTTCAGGACTGAGCACCTGGGGGGCACCAAGTGCTTTCATCTTGTGGGAGTTGTTCACCATTGGTCTACAGGCCTCCAGTGCACTTTGTTTAAACCTCCTCAAGAGAGAGTACCTGTGGAGCCATTTTCTTGCCATGCACTTTTGAGCATGCCAGATTGCGATCTGCTTCCTCGATGACTCAAGTATATTTTATTGGAACTCTTTCAACCTACTTTACCAAACACTCATTGGCACTCATTTTTGCTAAAGTGGGAGCAAAATGTATAGGCATGAATTTTCACCCCCTTGCAAGTTCCCCTTTTACATCCTTCACCTTAGAAAAATCAAACCCGACAATGCAATTCCACATCATCCGTCTGTACTCCATCCACTTAGCGCTTGTCTGTAGTGTCGGTGGGGGAATTCTTGTCGGGGACGTACACGTGGAACGTGGACGTCTATGCGGCGTGTTGTCGTCCTGACAAGATTCCTGCCTCTAGAATCTGCAGAGGCATTACGTCCACCATTGGGGCTAAAGTGTAACCTATTTGCACCCTTCAACTGACCTTTGAACGAATATTTCCCTGCAAAACTCATCTTCAAATGCCTATTCTCCATTCTCATTCATGCTTCTAGATGCTTTTTCACATTCTACATAATTCTTGAGCAAGTTCAAGCAACTCTTGAGCTACTTGTTGCACTATCAACCATTCCAACATCACGGCATTCTTCACATCTACCACAGAAATTGTAACTTGGTGTCTTGCGAGACTTCCTTCGGCGTCATTGTGTCCATGTTGACTTTTCCATGGTTGTATACTTGGATTCCTCACTCAATTTCCTTGAGTGCTTTTGGTCAAGGGTGGTATTGTTCACTTACTATTTATTTGTTGTTGGATTTGAGTAGCATAGTGCTTCTTGTAGTGTTTGGTATCTTTTCCTTTCCAGCATACTTTCTTTATTGCATTTCCATTTTCTTTATCTATCTAGCTATCTATGGAGGTGGAAACACCAAAATAGGGGTTTGACTACGACAAGCCCCGAAACAACCCCAACATTTTTCCCCGCTTTGTTGTGTGTAGGTACTTCATTCATGTGGAGCTTGCAAGAGAATTGGACCCTCCATAATTTTATTTCTCACCACCTTTGTTCTCCTCTATTTCATAATATTCCTTACGTTATCTTAGTCTCTTTGTTATTTCCTACTTTTTCAGCACAAGTAAACCTTTAGCTATGTTTTTTAGTAAGTTCTTTTTTACTCTATATGTGTCTTTCCACTTTCTGTTTGTACAGACGCCAACACACCTATGAGACACCAACGTGTCGTGTTGTCATCCATGTTCTACACTATTATCCTCTAGTAGAGAGTTGTCTGAGGTACAATCTGAGTTCCAAAAACTTGCTTGATTAGTCCAAATCTAACTCTCGAGTTGGTAGAGTGATAGAAGCACTGAGAGTGCTCTTCATTCTCTATCCTCCAATTTCCTAAACACTTGCACGGTTGAGGTAGATTAGGGTAGCCTTCAACTCTCGGCTCTTCATGACCTAGAGTTGTTGAGTGGTTGATCCCCCTCCTTTATAGTATCAATAGGTTTAGGAATTTATTCATCTATATATCTAGTGTAACATTTTAGCCTTAGATAATTCCATACTATCTTTTTCTAGTTTGTATAATTGTATGGAGTTAGGAGATCAATAACAATTTTACCAATTGAAAGAACAAAAAATATAATGCAATTAAATAAAGAAGACATGAGAACAATTACACCCATCCTCATTTTAAGTAACCTCAAGGACTCATAGGAGGAAGAATCTTCTACAACATAAAAGAACCTTCCACACAAGAGAGAAGGAATAAAGAATGGTATATTTCTAATAATGATGCAGTGCATACAAGATACAATAGGATGAAAATTACATAGAAAAGCCTTGTGTATATAGACAAAGGTAAGACATGAAAAAATATGAAAATTTTCGCAATCATATGACATGCAACAACAAAAAAAACCCTAAATGTGTCCTTGGTATGCCCTAAGTAAACTTAACTAACTAGGTGTGAAAAGGACCCAAAAATAAAATTAGCTAGTGAATAAATTTGTTCACATAAACAACCCCCTTAAATGTAACTTAGTGATGAACAAAAAATACAAATATAGGTACCAAAAATTAAGCTTGATGAGGCACCCATGTAAAAAATATCTCACAAATAAATAAAATGAGAAAAAAACCCTCTGAAAGAGATAAAACATGAAGACTAAGAAACCTCCTCAAAATATGTCCCTAAATATTAGGAACATGAAGAACTTCATGAAGATTTCTCAAGAGCATGGAGAATAACCCAAGCTTCAACCTGATTGTTAGAATAAGTACCCTGAAAAGAAGAGAAGAAAAACTAAATAGAATCTACATTGTCATTACCAATACCACCAATTCTCGTTGGACCTGTGTTACCCATAATGACCCATCTACATTTATTTTAAATAAATTATGTGGAGAAGGGGTCCACTTACATAAATAGTTCACCTTCCTAACTTGTTTAACTATATATCCAAATGTAATGTATGAAGGAGAAAGGATAATTCCAACTGATTAGCAATGCAAATATCAAAACAAGTAAGGAATTTTATCATCGAATTCAGCCTCATAAGTCTCCTTGAGCATACACTTTGTTTTATGCCTAACTTGAATAACTTATTTTTACATATTTTGGAATATGTGACAATTTCTTTCCAACCAAATTTTCCATAGGAAAAAAAAGGACCCAATATCCCAAGCAACTAAAAGAAAATAAGTTGAAGCAGGGGGTCTACCTAAATTGTTCCAAAACTTAGACAACGAGGTGAAATGAATAGTGGGTCTATTACAAAGTTACCACCAAAGATTTCATAATCAATAGAGAAGGGACACTAAAATAAAATTTGATTCATACCTTCTTTAGTGGTACCACAAAGAATACAAATGGAAGGCCCATGAAAACCTCTCCTACAAATATTTTCTCAAGTTAGGCACTTGTTCAAACTTAACAACCATAAAAATAAATTACACTTAGGCCAACCAAAATTGTACCAAATTATTTCCCATCTAGGGTACTCAACATATATTCCTTTTTGCAACTCTATAAAATGATAACCAAGCCCAAAAATATACTCACCTTTAGAAATGTAGCCCCAAGAAAGAATATTCAAAAATCTAGACGATTTATCAACCAAAATTAAGGCAAGGGCTTCCTTGTCTTCAATAGAACCTCCTCTAGGCTAGAATTTAAAATCCTTCCAACCATGGAATATGGACCCTCTCAAAGAGTGACTATACTTAAAGTCATCCACCTTGGACCATTCAACGTCCAAGAAGGAATCACTAAGGGTTGAAGATGAGGAAAAGAAGAGATAATGGGAGGATGATTGTCCCAAGAATCATCCCAAAATAGATTATTATCTTTATTAATGATCTAGAATAGGCCTTGCTTAATAAGTGAAGCTCTTGTTTTCAAAGTGTTCCAAATCATTGAACCATTTCCACTCAATTCCATTCACGAAATATTGTTGTCCATCACCCCTCCCAAATATTATAAATTAAGAATCCTAGCCCAAGGCTGCTCTAGATGCTTACACCATCTCTTGTATACTTTGGATACTAAATCTTGACAGTTGAGCTCAAAATGATGAAGAGCAAGGCCTCCTACTCTCTTGGATCTACATACAAGGTCCCAACTCACAAGAACCCATTTCTATGAATGTAAATTTCCTTTCCATAAAAATTTTGTAAATAGATCATCAAACTCCTTAAGGAAGCTCTTGGGAGTAGGTAATATCAAAAATCTATAGATAGGAAATGACTAAAAAATAGGTTTCCGAAGAATCACTCTACTAGCAAAGGATAACCATTAGAGGGTCTAGTGGATCACCCTCATGCAAAATTTACCCAAAGGTTTTTTCCAATGTTCTCTTCTAAGAATACTAGCAAAGAGGGGGATTCCCAAATAATCCATAAG
>VDFB02382466.1:32170-47263 GCA_007258455.2 Sequoia sempervirens | reverse complement strand
GGATGTTCAAAATGGCCACAGAGGGGCGAAGTCCTAGAAACGGCCATGGAGGGGCTGAGTCTTGGAGGCCGGGTCGTCGGGGGCGGGTGGATGTTCAAAACAGCCAAGGAGGGACGAAGTCACGAAAATGACCACGGAGGGGCCGGGTCACAAGGGGTCAGTGGATGTTCAAAATGGCCAAGGAGGGATAGAGTCCCAAAAATGGCCATGGAGGGGTCGGGTCCCGGAGGCCGGGTCGCCGGGGGCCGACAGATGTTCAAAACGGCCAAGGAGGGGCAGAGTCCCAGAAACAACCATGGAGGGGCAGGGTTCTGGCAGATGTTCAAAACGTCCACAAAGGGGCAGAGTCCCGAAAACGACCATGAAGGGGTCAGATCCTAGAGGCCGGGTCGCCGGGGGCCGGTGGATGTTCAAAATGACTACGAAGGGATGGAGTCCTGGAAACAACCATGGAAGGGCTGGGTCGCCAGGGGCCGACGGATGTTCAAAATGGCCAAGGAGGGGTGGAGTCCCATAAATGTCTATGAAGGGGCTGGGTCGCTGGGGGCTGGCAGATGTTTAAAATAGCCAAGGAGGGATGGAGTCCCAGAAATGACCACGGAGGGGCCGGGTTCTAGAAGCTGGGTTACTAGGGGCTGGTAGATGTTCAAAATGGCCACAGAGGGGCAGAGTCCCAGAAACGGCCATAGAGGGGCCGAGTCTGGAGATCGGGTCGCCGGGGGCCGACAAATGTTCAAAACGGTCACGAAGGGGCAGAGTCCTAGAAACGACCATGGAGGGGATAGGTTTCGGAGGTTGGGTCACTGGGGGCCGACGAATGTTCAAAACGACCATGGAGGGGCTGGGTCCCAAAATGAAATTTTTGCAACTTCCTGAAACTTAACGAAACCTTGGTAGTTCACTTAGGCACCACTAAAACATCCCAAATCCATAGGAAACTTGTCCCCAAAGTCAAAAATGAAGGAAAAAGCGAATCAAGCGAGTAGGGAAATCTGACCAAGGAAATCCAGTAGGGCAGACAGAGAGGATCTGAAGGACTTAAAAAATTTGTGGGGTGAAACATGGCAACTTGAAATGATACTATGAGGCTCGTTGACCATTTTAGATGCCAAAATTGGGAGCACACAAAATGAGGCAATGACACAAAATGACCCAACAAGGCAACATGAAGAGAGGGTCCCCATTCCGAATGGGGCATGTGTGCAAAACATGCACAAAAAGTCCCTTTCTAAATATTATCACCTTCAATTGTGTTGCTATAGGTCCCTACAACTTCACTGGTTGTTACAGAAAATGATTGTTGTTACTCGTCACCTTGTGTAATGTGTGCTTTGTGAGTTATGCTAGAAATCATACCTATGTAGCAATAGTAGGTGAGCTAGGTAGCTCCTCTAACGAGTCATGTGTATAACTTGTAATTGTTGTAGTTGAATTTTCAAGTGAAGGCTCAAATTGTTAAATTAATGAAAGAAGGAAATCTTCCTTCTATAGTGGTTTCTTGTACAATGTGTCCATTAACCAATAAGGAGAACCTAAATTCATCAATTGTATGCAATTGTGTGGCTCGATTGGGAAACACTTTCTTGATTTAATAAGGACCAAGCCACCTTGTTTGTAACTTTCCCTTGTAGTCCTGATATCTTGAGTCATAGAGTAGAGTCCAATCACCTACATTGAATTCCTTGGATTTGATGAATTGATCATGTCATTCGATTCTTTGATTCTATATAGCTTTAGTGTGGTGTATTTCCTCTATCCTAATTTCATCAAGAGAATTGAGGTTGTATAATCTCTCTTGCTGTGATGTTGATAAGTCCATTCCTAATTGAACAGTTGCTCTCAAATTTTTGTACTCAAATTCAATAGGAAGTACTATTTTCTTTCCATACACCAATTCATATGGTACAAATCTTGTTGTAGTTTTCCAAGTTGTCTTATAGGCCCAAACTGCCTCAGGCAACCTGGTTTCCCAATCTCTCCTTTGAATTTATACTATTTTGGTTAAAATGTTCTCAATCTCCTTGTTTGTGACTTCACCTGTCCATTAGCTTGAGGGTGGTAAGGTGAGGAATTCCTATGTCTAATCTCATATACTTAAACCAATTTTATGATGAACTTTGATGTAAACTGGGGTCCTTGGTCTATGAAAATTTCCCTTGGAACTCCATATCTTGTAAATATTTCCTAATAGAGAAACTTTGCCACATTACCATCCCTAGAAAATTGTAAAGCCTTAACCTCCACCCACTTTGTGAGGTAATTTGTGCATACTAGTACTCCATGTTGTTGGATGTTGGTGATATTGGGAAAATAAAATCTAATCCCTATTTATCAAATGGTGTTATTTCTAATTGTGGTTGCAATGGAATTTCATTAGTTTTGTTGGCCTACCCATTCTCTGACACCTATTACAACCCCTTTTGTACTTTAGTGCATCCTTATGAAGAGTTGGTCAATAATAGACAATGGTGAGAATCTTAAGATTTGTTCTCTTTGCTGCAAAGTGTCCCCCACAAGGTTCATTAGGGCATGGTTTGAGAATGTCATATACTTCATCTTCTTTGATACATCTCCTCATAATGTTATTTGGACCTATGTAAAATAAGTATCCAACTATCTAGGAGTAGGGAAAACTCTTGTGAACCTATTGTCTCTTTTCTTTTGGGGAGAAATAAGGTGGTGTCTACCCTACTACTAGATAGTTGGAAATGTCTACAAACCAAGGTGTATATAGAGATAGAGCAAATAAATGCTCATTGGTGAATGAATCATCAACAACATCTTCTAATTTGGTTGGTATTCTAGATAGAAAATCTACCACTACAGTTTCTTTGCATGGCTTGTCCTCAATGGTGATGTCAAATTCTTGAAGCAATAGTAACAACCTTACAATCCTATCACCAACCACTGGTTTGTTCATGAGATACCTAATTGTTGTGTGGTTAGTGTGTATGAACACTAGATATCCGGTAATATAATGCATGAGTTTGTTTACTGCATATATCACTTCCAGTTCATCTCCTTCTTTGTCACTATATAATTGAGTTATACTCCTTGTAGAATTTTACTAATATAATATATAGCATACTCTGTGTTTCCTTCCTACCCAAGTACAACTCCTATAGAAAAATTAGAAGCATTTGTATGGGTATTGAAATCTAAAAAATACAAGAAATAAACATAAATTTTTGCCTATGCTTAGATTTGGTGGAGTTGTTGGCCCTTGATGAGATGATTTCTGTGATCCTTTGACAAGATGATAACATGCAATCTATACTAAAATGATTGTGTCGACATGATAAAGGCAATGAATGTGACATTAGGGGAAATTTACATAAAAATGGGCCTCCTAAGGATGCATCATCTGCTTTTTAAGTTATCAAAAATCAACTAAAAGATGACATCAACTTGTACGGTGACATCATCCAAAATACAAAGAAAATTATTTATTTTATAAAATAAAACTTTCTAAAATCTTATGAATTAACTCATGATGGTTAATTTAACTCTACATATCCTATTCTATCTCATCCATCTTTCTAAATATAAAATGTTCTTTTTGTTTTTTAAATTTATATTCTTAAGTTCTATTATAGAAATTATTATGTTTTTTTTTTTAAAAATCATTCTTAAAACAAAAAAATATATAAAAAAATTTCAAAAATATTTTAACAAAACTTTTCTTAAAAATATTTTAAAAATTTGGAATGAAATTAATTTGTAATAAAATTCATTAGTAACATTGACATAGTTGACTCATCCATCTAAGCTACATAATTTGTCCAAGTTTGTAAATCTCAAAAGTAGGAGTGTAAAAGATCAAGAACATTTTAATATATAATACATATATGCTTATTTAATAATTGATCTCAGATTTATTAACCAAACAATATTATAATTTTTAATTTTATTTATTATTGATAAGTGGAGGTATTTTTCCATGGTATCAAATTATGATATTGCTTCGAGTTCCATGTAGTTTGAGTCAAACTCATTTGACCCATGTTTCATGAGTATGGTTCAACAACAACCCATCTCTCTGTGATCTCCAATGGTCCACTTAGCATTCATTGCATCTAGTGATGCTCACGCAGGTGAAGCACTGGTCATCGGGAGGTCACCATCCGATCTTGCTCCAGCTCAAAGCTTAACCAGGGAGTTTTCTCAAGGTTAAGCCCGCTTGAGTTATTCGCATGAGTTTGACTCGAACTACAGATTGAATCGATGCCAATATCACATTATTATTGTCAATAATTATTATTATGTGCATACTTGTTAATATTTGACTAATATTTATTTATTTATAAATATATGGAAAAAATAATAATGATCATATGTACATAATTGTTTATTCATTTATTTATTTTCCTCAATTTCAAAACTACTTAAAAACTATTTTATTTATTTAACACAATATCTATTTTCCTAAACAAGGTAAAAAAAACTACACTAATTACATGTAATTTTTAAATCAACAAATTTTTATTTCTTTCAATATATATATACTAGTATACATATCTTAAATATAATCTATATAAAATACGCCAAGATATATCTTATTATTATTATTATTATTACGTGTTTTTTAATACTATTACTAAAATAAAAGAAAAATATTACTAAAATTATGATTATTTTGAAATTAGCAATAGACTATTTAAAGTTAATATATAATTTCAAAAAAATATAATAATATATTAAAAAGTATATTGCTAATTTCAACTACATAGCTTTTAAAAGTATATTATTAAAAATATTTTTTGTTTCTCGAAAATGTTTATTGTTTATTTTTTTTTTCTAAAATACGTTTGATTTTTTGTTTTTTTTGTGATGGATTGTGTTGACCTCCTAGAGTGAGATTGTTTTGAAAGTCTAAATAAATGGATATTTTAAATTCAATCTCATTTTTTTCCTCCATAATTCAACTTCAAAATTTTCCCTCTACAACTTTCCTCAAAATTTCCCTCCATAATTCAACCTCAAATTTTTCCCTCCACAATTTGACATCAAAAATTTTCCCTCAATTTTTTTTCTCTACAATTTTTTTAGTAAACTTATTTAAATTTTATATAGTTCAAAAACTTTATCATATATTTAAAATCATAAAACTTGTTATATAAACATATAAATTAATCATAATAATATCTAAAATAAAATATATAAAGTTACTTTACTTTGCCACTATTTATAAAACTTATAAATGTGTTTATTTAAATAAACTACATAACATAATAAATCTAAATATATAAAATCATAAATTTAAATATATATAAAATTATAAATATATAAAATCAAAAAAAGAAAGTAATGTGTTTATTTAAAATAAACTACATAATGTATAATAAATCTAAATATATAAAATCATAAATTTAAATACATATAAAAATATAAATATATAAAATCAAAAACAAAAGTGAACTTGAGTTTTTTAATAAATTATAATAGAAATATATGTTACCACTTTTTTTTTTTAAAAGGAACGTTTAAGATTTTTTAAATAAAAAATAAAAAATCAAGAAAATAAATAATCTAAAATAAAAAGTGAACATAATATCTAAATATATAAAATCATAAATTTAAATATATATAAAATTATAAATATATAAAATCAAAAAAGAAAGTAATGTGTTTATTTAAATAAACTACATAACATAATAAATCTAAATATATAAAATCATAAATTTAAATATATATAAAATTATAAATATATAAAATCAAAAAAAGAAAGTGAACTTGAGTTTTTTAATAAATTATAATAGAAATATATGTTACCACTTTTTTTTTAAAATGAACTTGGGTTTAAGATTTTTTAAATAAAAAATAAAAAATCAAGAAAATAAATAATCTAAAATGAAAAGTGAAAATAATAAATCTAAATATATAAAATCATAAATTTAAATATATATAAAATTATAAATATATAAAATCAAAAAAAGAAAGTAATGTGTTTATTTAAATAAACTACATAACATAATAAATCTAAATATATAAAACCATAAATTTAAATATATATAAAATTATAAATATATAAAATCAAAAAAATAAAGTGAACTTGAGTTTTTTAATAAATTATAATAGAAATATATGTTACCACTTTTTTTTTAAAATGAACTTGAGTTTAAGATTTTTTAAATAAAAAATAAAAAATCAAGAAAATAAATAATCTAAAATGAAAAGTGAACTTGAGTTTGTCAATAGAAATATATGTACCACTTTTAAAAAAATAATGGACTTGAGTTTTTTAAGGAATTATAATAGAAACACATGTCCCACTTAACTCATGTAGTTAAGTAATTTATATTTTTTATATTTAAATAATTTGTATTATTTGAGATAATTTTTTCTTTTTTACAGTTCCTTAGGAGGCCCATTTTTTATGTAAATTTCCCCTAATGTGAAAATGGATTGAAATGCACAATACAATCTCAAAAGTTGTAGTAATGGAGGTAGTGAGTGCTTGAGAGTTAAGTGTAAGAGTTGAAAATGCTTAAGTGTTAGAATGAATGAAATTGACTAAGTATTTAGCCAATTTGGAGAAAGTGAAATGAATGGCCAGGATTAACACTAGGTTTGGAGATCAATGGTTGAGATGTCATGAGACATATCAACACATGTGGTGGAGACATGTGGTAGGCTAGGTGGTGTGCCATAAAAAATTGTACCCTTTGCTTGACGTGGGATTAATTCATGATAATTGGACTTAATAAGGCCCTAATCTAGTGTTGTGAGGCATTTTAGGTGTCCACACTAGGTCTTGGACCCTTGCAAATCAAACAACATGCTTTTTAATGACATCTTGTAAAGGTGTTGTAAAATCTTGTAAGAGACTTTCACACTTTTCTAGACTTAATTAATCCATTTCTTCCTAAATACAATATTATAATAACATTATTTCATCAATCTAGAAGGATCTTAACATAAACTTAATAGCAAACTAGTGTTGTGATGTGATTTACACATTCACATTGGTTCTTGAGCATTCCTAGGCTATGTGGACCTAATTTTAGTGTTGTAAAGTGCATTTAATTACACTTTAACATTAATTTATGTGTCCCAAGCCCTATTCCACATTTACATAATCATTAATAAGTCCTATTTTACCCATATTGTGCATCCTGAGGCTTTAATTAATCAAACTCCCGACAAGATAGCATTCTAAACCTTATTTCCTATCTCCTTAACTTTATAGGTGTTGGAATGGCCCTTGTGGGACCCATTCACCATGCTTGGTGAATGAGTCCCATCCAGGTGGGACTCATTTGCTAGGCTTGGCGAATGAGTCCTATTTGGCCCCCATTTTGACCCTTGAGCGGGAAAAAGTGAAATTTAAAGTTTATTTTCACTTCATGTCGGCCTATGATGTGGTATAGTCAGGATACTAAGGCAAAATTGACTATAAATAAGTGTTTTTATCCTCATTTTACATATATTATCCATCTATCCATCTCTCTCATCAATCCAAGCATACATTCTTCATTCACAAGTCAAGCAAACTAGGGCTTTCTCATTACAAGTCTTCAATTGAGCTTTCAAGTACATTCAAGAGCCGAATCTTCATGTTATGCTGCAGACATCCAAGATCAATCATCATTGCAAGGTAATCTACTCCATTGTTGCATGTCTTATTCATTTATTTCATCATTTTGGTTTAATTACCTAAACAGGGTTTGACCAAGGCAAACCCCCATGCCTTAACAATCAACAATCTCTCAGATTCTTGTGTTGTTTTTATGAAGATTTAGGTCCTTTGGAAGCTTGAGAATCATTGAAGATTGCATTTAAAAATCATCCAAGTCTTCTTCCCTTCATTCAAGTCAAATCATCAACAAAAAGTCATTTTCAGACCCGGATCCAAGAATTTTAGAAGCAGAAACCTGTAGGGGGGTAGAAGTACAAATCTAACTCCACATAATATTTTGCTAAATTTCTAGATTTATGTAGGTGGACTGATTGACCACCCATGGTAAATGAGTCCCACCTATAGGCTTGAAAATTGATTTTCTGAGATTTCAACTCTTGGCAGTTAGAAACAAGTTTTCAGAAGATTTTTAGTAGAAGTAGGACTAATTCACCAGGACTAATTCATCATGCTTGGTGAATGAGTCCTAGTGGCCATTAATAGAAGTTTAAAAGACATTCCAGAACCTTCCAGTGACTTCATTTTTCCTCTCGGTGCACTTTGTTCAATCTCATTAAATTTTGTTTCCATTCATCCAAGTTTGTAGTTCATTGTTGCAATTCACAATGTGTTTTCAAACAAGTCATAATTCTTGGATTTTGCATGCATGTTTGATCAGTTCCATATTTTAGCAGCACTTAGATCACTCCATTTTCATCACATCACATTGCACACATCCTTCCTTTGAATGAACTAGTTAACATTTTTGGATCTAATCTCTCTCCTTTTGGGTGAAAACCCTATAAGAGTTAAAGAGTCCATTAGGTCCAAAAATCTACAGTTCATTTTGGTGAACCCGACTCTTTGAATACTTCTATTTTCTGATTTTGTGTCTTTCATTATAGATCTAGCTTTCATTAGGATTAGTATGATTCGTTTGCATGCTACGTGTTAAATATTGCATTCATAAAAAGTGCATTTAGGTTGCATTTGTTGCATCTAAATACATTTAGATTTACTTAAATTCTACTTTTTTCATTTAGTTCTGCATATTGGTTCTTAGACTTCCTAAAAATCAGTCAATTTTTTTTTTGAAAATTTTGAAAAAATTCCATACTGGGACTCATTCGCCACCTTGGGCGAATTAGTCCCTTTTGACACCCAAAACAACATTTTCTAGAATTCAAAACCTTGTTTTTAGGCTTTTGATTGGTGCCTTAACCTGCATATATCAGTTAGTAACATTTTTAGCATGCATTTTGTTAAATTTAGCTTTAATTAGCTCATTTCATGCATTGCTTCATTTCACTTTTTGCACTCACCACATTTCATTTTCTAAACTGAAAATTGCATCACATAGTATTCTCTTTCATTTAAATATGCTTTATTTCACAAGATGTGCTCTTGATTTAATTAAACATGGATTTAACATGCATAATACTCCCTTTTATGAGTTTCCTTTTTAGTACCATACTAAGGACTTTAAGAAACAATCCATTAATGCAATTCTTAATTTACCCATTAGTGAGAATGGTAATATTGACAATCATAACACACATACTTGTTCTTCTTCCAATACCTCTCCTATTTGTGATGAAGGTATTGCAATGCAAGAGGTAACAAGCCTTGAAAGTCTTGATTGTCCATTTCCTTATTACCCTTTGGATAACCTTACACAACATGAGCATGAAATCATAAACACATTTCTCAATATCACCTTACCAAATCTTCGTAGTCATGATACTCAACCTTGTCCATCTCCTAATTCCCCTTCTCGATGTAAAGAGGAAAGATTGTAGTTAGAAGATATCTCTATCATAAATCATGGCACTCTTGATCTTCCCTTTCCTAATGTCTCTATCCTATGGTAAGATTTATTTTAAAACCATAGTGATACTTCTCTTGATACCTCCTCCGCTTGTGATGAAGCTACTTTAACCTTAGATGAACATATTACATGCTCTCCTTGTAGGGTAGATAATATGGAACAAGAGAATGAAATATTAATGACAATGGACATTCAATTCCCATCCTCTCCTCCTCATACTCCCATCATTGATCATTCCCCTATTGGTGATGACGTTACTTTAGAAGACTCAAGTCCTCTTTTTCAAGCTCATATGACTTATAGTTCTCCTCAACACTCTTCTCCTAGGGAGAATATTATGGCATTGGATTATGAAATAAATGTGGTTCTTGATTGTCCTTATATAGAAATATGCAACAACAAGCCTACTGATTATATGAAAGTGTCCATTCGATCCCCTTTGATCAATGAATCTCATACATATTCCATAGGAAATTCTCACAATCTCTACCCAACTTCATTCAACCTCAATCATCTCACATCATCCTTACAAACTTATGGTCTTCAATATCATCCTTCACAAAATAATCACACTGTCATCTCGCAAAACACTTATGATTTGAATTCGTTAGATTTTGTATCCTCCTATAATGAAGAAGACAAAATCTCGCAATCTATAGAGTCTTGCATAGATATGACATCTATGCATGATGCATCTCTGATCCCAATTACACAACCATTTTCTCCTTCTAATCAAGCAGACATCTTTTCAAGACTTCATGATAATTTGATCACACTCCCTCCATGAACTAGAACCAAATTTTATTCCAAGACTTCATTTTGTGCATATCATCGAATCCATGGTCATTCCACTAATGAATGTAAGGCTTTGAGCCATAAAATTCAACATTTTCAGGAGTTTGGTATGCTTCCCTATGTGGTGGCATCTAATCCCTCTAATTATTATTAATTTTCACTCTAGCATACATCACACCAACCCCACTGGCTCACCTTTGTCCTACACTAAGTGGGGGAAAGGGGTTAGACAACCTTGTCCTTATTGTTGCCTTCTTTAAATTTTTGTTAACTTTTCATAAACATATAAAATCAAGCTTGAGATGTGAACGACATGTATTAAGGATTGGCTCACATTTGACATACTTCTCTCACGATATAGCTTTTTGGAAACATATGACTTGGCATAGGGCTTTCCAGATAAGCTCTCGTGTCTTATTTCTTCTCTTTGTCTACTTTAAAGCAATTGATCACAATACAGGTGCTTGTACAGTGATCCCACAATAGTGGTTTATAATTTTTGGCCAAACTGGACACTACAATAATTTTTTTTAACTAAATCTTCACTTTCGGGCACTTATAGTGACTAAACCGTGAGGAATTTGAAGATGATGCAAACTAGAGTTTTGTGACATTTTATCTATAGATTCTAAATATATTTTTTTCAATTTTTTTGGAAATACATTACACTTCTTTTTCCATCTCCCTCAAAAACTAGTTTTTTTTGAGAAAACAACATTTTAAAAAGTGTAGCTCACCATATATGCATAACTTTTTTTCCATGAAGGATAAAATTCTAATTCTTTATAATTTAGATTAGTAACTCTAATATCTAGTGCTTCCACTTGGTTAGATAGTTTTTATTGAATATTTTTTCTTTAATCAAGTTTGAATTCAAACCAATTATAATTCAGACATAGCGTGACCGTTATAATGCGTAACCTTTTTATATGTATCAAAAATTCAATTTTTTTCTTTGTTGGATCAAAGGAATTCAATATCTAGTGCACTAATATTTTAATTTTTTTTTTTTTTATAATCATATTTTCCACATGTATAATAGAGCTTGATTTTTGGTGAAAACCTACATTCATGAAATAAAAATAAATATAATAATAAAATTAAATTTATTTAAAATTATACTTTTTGGGAAGCTTATAATAAGGAATACATACTTACAAAAAATATTTTAAATGAATTCATTTGATCCCCAAAAGGTAAATGAAAAGTGGTTTTTATCGCATTTTGATAGGTGTAAAGGAGACTCCATTATAGGTATGGTTTAAAACTAAAGGGTTCTATCCAAGGGGGTTTGATTTAAGGTAGTTTGATCAAACCCTCTTCAATTGAATTCTTTAAATTGAACTTTTTAAGGCTTAAATCATTATATTTTCTAAAAATATGTGATTTCAGCAAAAATCAGATTCTTCAATGTGTGATTTTCTCTTTCTTGCGACATGCTCCCTTGGAAACATTAGGTACAATGTTGTTCAGGATGAGACCTTGCACTTTTCCTCTCTTGGAAACAAGATGAGACCTTTTGCACTTTTTCCTCTCTTGAAGACATTGGGAATAATGTTCCCTAAGAAGAGATAGCATGAATTTAAGCAAAATCCCTTTGAACATCTATTACATTATGACATTTTTACATTTCTTTTATAAATTTTACATTTTACATTTTGCCACCTTGCATAACACAACTTGCATGACTGTGGTACTTTGTCTTTATGTTCATTGGACTTTTTCTTTGTGGCACCTTGTTAAAGTTATCGAACGGGTATAACTTTGGCATGGTTGAGCGGGAAGCCCAACTAGCGGCATGGCTTTTCCCCATAGCCACTTTTCTGTTCATTTGTGAGTACATGGCAACTAGCATATGTTACTCTTCCTTTTTTCTATGTTTTGGGTCTTCTCACCCCGCAGAAAACCTGAAGTTCCATGGCCCCAGAGTGAGTACATCTTTTCCATCTCATTCCTCTTTCTCCCTTGCCTTTGTATGATTTTGTATCTTGGGGGCTTGGCATACATGTGGATCTGGTGAATGAGTCCCAGTGGCCATTAACATAAGTTTTAGAGAAATTCTAGAACCTTCCAGTGACTTCATTCTTCCTTGAGGTGCACTTTGTTCAATCTTATTAAATTATGTTTCCATTCATCCAAGTTTCTAGTTCATTGTTGCAATTCATAATGTGTTTTCAAACAAGTCATAATTCATGGATTTTGCATGCATGTTTGATCAATTCCATGGTTTAGCAACACTTAGATAACTCCATTTTCATCACATCACATTCCACACATCCTTCCTTTGAATGAACTAGTTAGCATTTTTGGATCTAACCTCTCTCCTTTTGGGTGAAAACCCTATAAGAGTTAAAGAGTCCATTGGGTCCAAAAATCTACGGTTCAGGTGGAAAGAGTGAAATGACATGGAGGTGAGGTGGCTCCCATGTGTAAGTTATTTCAAGTACCTTGGGGATAGGAAAATGCTTGATTTTTCTTATCCTTCCCTAAATGATGGAAGGATGTGACAAGTCAAATCCTTCTAGATTTTGTAAAAGGGTATTGGGAAGAACAAGGGGAATTAAAAATTCCCCTTGTAAGGACATTGGGATATGGGGGAGGAATTAAAAATTATCTTTAAATTCCTCCAAGGATATGGGAAGGATAAAGTGGAATTTAAAATTCCACATGGGATACCCTGAAGGAATAAATGGAATTAAAAATTCTAAGTTGGCATGTTGGGAAGATAAGAAGAAATTAAAAATTCCTTGGGGGGTGGGGATTTCTTCTCCAAAAAGAGAAATAATTTAAGAGGGTTGTGTTGGAAACAAGCAACATTGAGAGGGGAGGGTGAATCAGTGTTGTGCAAAAATTCAACTTTATTATTTTGTTATTTAACTTGCACTTAACCATTCAACAAAAGTAACATGCATCAACAAAAAGGAAATAATCACAACACCATAACACCAAAAATTTTAAGTGGAAACCTTGTTAGGGGAAAAACCACGGTGGATGGCCAATCCAAAATATAATATGAGTATACCCAAAATTAGAAATATAAAATGGGAATGCACTTGCATTCAGGCTCACTGCCTATAGCTCACTATTCAAAAGGATGGTCTCATTGCCCTAAAATGATTTGGAATAAATCCAAAATAGTGAATTGATGAAATAACATCCATAATGCCTGATTATAGTTCCAATTAAGCTTTGTAGATAACCTATTGTCTTTCTAACTAATTCAACAATTTTTCTCTGCTCTGCACAACTTGCACTGCAAAATATTAATGCACAAGTGAAACTGTACATAATCACCTAATTTCTCTTCCTGTTGATTGCAACAAATCGCCACACTTCTTTTTTTCACATAACAAAATATTTATCAAATCTCTTATATATATTTGCATCTAGAAATAAAATCACTATAGGTCGGTCTTGATAAGACTTGGGAATATTATCAACTATTGGCAACACTTAGTGAAAAATGACTAAGTGTTGAAGCTGGTAAGTACACTTCCAAAAGTCAGAATACTTTTCCCCCTAAAAATGTCAAGGCATTTTTCACCACACTCTCTCCCACTTTGACATCAATGACAGAATTGGGAAATCCAAAATTGAAAAACTATTGGGACTTACAAAAGTTTGAAGATGTCTACAAAGCTATTCTTCAAGCCACTTAAGTTTGATTCCCAAACACTTCTCAAACTCTCCAAAATGGTTATATGACCACAAAGCAGATATTCCAAAGTTTCTGCTACTTCGAGACTTACTGGATCAAGAGTTGTCGTAGCATCTTTAGCTTCTTTTAGAGCATTTACCATCATCTTAATCTTTGGACTTATTAGTCCCCTGAGTTCACATACTCTGCCAATAATCCTTTCATTTTCAAATTTTAGATTCTTTATTTGGTTGAACAAAGACATCACCTAACTTTCTTGACTACAAGCACTGCCAACTAATGGGTCAAAGGTATTGGAAATAGTGACCAATTGTTGTTCAATGTCTTTCACCTTCTTCTCATTTGCTTCAGTAAATTTTGAAAAGACCAAGCACGATTTGTACATTTCTCCTCCTTCAAACATAGAACTTTGAATATTTTTTATGTAGGTACATAGCAGAGCTTTGTGTTTGGAAATCAATTCATTTAGGCTACCGACTCTCTTCTCCCTAAACTCCTTTTTCACTTTAACCAAGGCATATTTATCAAAAGATTAAAAATGAGAATTTAAAAAATTTATTAGCTTCTTTAACTCACCAGAGGAGGAACCTAATGGATATCCACAACATAAGTAGGCATTAATTTATGTAAAACTTCAGATGCAAGCTTTAGTAGCTCACTGTCTTCTATGTGAGATTTTAGTATCTTCTCACTTGCTTTGGCTTGATAAATTTTAGCAACCTTCATCATCTAAATTGGAGATAGAGTGGATAGGTTAATTGAGTTTCATCTGTGGACATCAAATCTGCAAATGGTCAGAAATCTTAACATAATAATATCATGCTTTAGTCATTTCAAACACATTAAATTTAATATCCCTATGAAATACTTAACCATGTTAGAATATGCAAAACTAAAATAGAATAAGAATAATTGATTGCAAGCATACACAAACATGATCAAAACTTTATTCCATAGTGGATTGGTGTCACATGTGCTAGTGACCCTTTCCCAATCCTTGATCAAAGCTTAAGATGAAAATGCTATGAAGATGGTGGAGTGATGATTGGTTGATGTATGTGCAAGATTTGGGAAGAGTGCCCATGAGAGGGAAAATTTGAATTCAAATTTGGCAATAAATGCTGATTTTGACCTTGGAAGGGGACATGTAAGAGACATGCAAGGCCTCATAAATGCTCTATTGGGTGTACATGT
>VDFB02382466.1:0-32150 GCA_007258455.2 Sequoia sempervirens | reverse complement strand
TGATTTGGGTTTGATTTAAATAAAGTCCCGATTTATTTGATGAATGGAATATGATTATGCATGATGTAAATTTGACATGTCTACACATCCAACTCAGGATCTGATTCTTTTTGAAGTTCTAATAGAGATTCCTCCACTTCCTCTATTCTAATTTATTGATCCTTTTCCTTTTCAACCTTGGATTCTAATTTAGGATTGAATTTAGGTGTTTTAAATTCTTCGGTATGCACCTCTTTTTCCTCAACTAGCACCTCAACAGTAGCCTTAGTTGCCATAGGTGACTCTATATTTCCCTCATTAGTAGAAGTCAAAATATCCTCAAATGCTGGAGGATCAAATACATTTATGTTCTCCTCATTCGCATTATCTTCTTCTAATTCATTTACCTCCACATTCACTTCCTCATTTCCTTGATCATTTTCAATATTGATTTCCTCAATGTTATTTTTTCCCCTTGACAAAATTTCTTCTAGAATTTCCTTAGTTTCACTGACAACAGTTTTAGTTTCACCAATCATGAGTTTATTTACCCTTGTTTTTCTCCTGAATTCCTTTTGAGCTTTCTCAAGGAATAAATCCATTTCTTCAATTGAAATTTCTGGGCACAAATCGACAAGAAATCTCTTCCTCAAATTTTCTTCTTCTGATAAGGCATTCAACCTCCTAGACTCCAAAGCATTATACAAATTTACAGGAAAACCAGACATGATTTCAACAAGGACTTTATTGAAAAAATTATATGTTTTTATTGTTGGTTCTTCAAGAAATTTCTTACCAAATTCATCAAAGGTCTCATACCAATCACATAGTGGTTTGATATTTCCATCTTTTACGGCTGCATCCTCAACTTCCTCAACAGACATACTGGGCTTGTCAATATTGGCCTTTTTTTTGCTTCAGATTCTCCTTTGCCAAAATATTTTTTCTTATTCAATTTGATAGCCTATGAACCAATAGCCTTTATCTCTCTTACAACTTCTAAATTAGTTTCTCCCTCTTCATCAACATACACAACTTTGTAAGATCTAGTGCTTTTATTCTTCTTCCTTTTTCTGGAAGCCTTAGCTTGATTTGACTAAGCTATGGGGGAACTTCTAGTGTGAACAAGAGATGTTCCTGGACTGGCTGATTCAGCTTCATCTCTTTTCCTTCTCACTTCTTTCAGTTTTTACACAAGAATGCCCATACTTTCTGTAAAAGCCTTTGTCTCTTTTCTTACCCTTTTGATTATTTTGGGCTTTTTCAATTTTGAATGAACCTATAAAATTTTCTCTGCATAAGTACCAAACCTTTCTTCCCCCTAATCTAGTGGTGAATTCAACATGTGTTCAACATAAATCCTCAGAATGTTCTCATCTACTTCATAACCCATAGGCATGATCCAAATAGTTCTAGGATCAACAACTTCCATATTGCACTAGTCAATGTCTACCATGAAGAAAATAGTGTCTGTGTATCAAGTTCCACTATTGAAGTAGGAATTATTTCTTTGGCATGCATTAAATTCTAAAAAAACTTTTAAAGTATCAACACAAGATTGTATTGCGGGTCTGACGATCCCCTAGTTCACATAACTTATTCCATATCTGAACAACTACCGGCATATCATTACGCCATTGAACTTTACCAACTCCCAGTATCTCACCTGAGAAGTAGAAAAAAAAACATATCAGCAAGTAAACATATTTGAATATGTTTTGCTTATCCTTCTTGATTTTATCCAAATTCTCCAATAACTAGGTTTTGAGCAGTTCACATAAATCATAGTCTACATTTTACTTGACCATTTCATATGCTGCATAGACAGTTGTGTTGGATACATAATTCTCCTAGCTTGAGTGATAAATATTATAGCCGATAACCACTGATGAAAATTTTACATCCACTGCGGCAATATTGTCTATGATCGTCATTGCTCTTCTATCCCATTTCGATCCTGTCACATTAGTAACCTTATCATTCTTTACAGATTTCAAAACTAGAAGCTTACCGGTGGAATTTAATCCAATAACTACACATATAGCTTCTTTTGTGATTTTGGATGGCACATCCAACCACATGAGCTCATCATGGACATGACTCAACAAATATTGAACCCACTCATCTTCTTCAAATACAGGGAATTTCACAAATTGCACAAATTGCACAAATTGCTTATCTTCTAAGGTTTTGAATTCTAGTTTCACACTATAGTCTTCTTGAATTATATGATGAGAGTAAAAATTTGTCAAATGAGAGGTTTCCATATCTTCAATGTTTGCATGTACATAAGCCCTAATATCCTCAATATGCAGGACTCTGTATGACACCGATGAAAATGCACCTAAGGGTTTTGTATCTACGGACTTATACGAATGCCATTTGAACTTTGGACACGGCCTATCCTTAACTTTGACTACCAGAGAAGTAGAAATGATTGCAATCACACAAATTTACAGGTTTTCAATAAATACCTTTCAGGGACAAAGACAAAATTTGATTGCAGATTCTCCTTTATGCTTGAGTCTCTCCACAAATTCAAAATGATCACTTCAGAGCTCTCGAAACCGATTTTCAATAAATACAATATGACAAATGAGGGTTGAAGCCGTTCCTTTTATTGTCCACATACCTAACTTCTTTATTTTGCAATAAATTCCCTAGCCCTAATTCATTCGGTTTCCTTCCTTTCAGGCATTGAGATAGACGGCTCTTATGCAGATCTCCAATATGCTTCAATAATGCTTCTAACTGGTCAAACAACATTTGAAAATCATCAACTCTCCTACTGGACATATTTGGATTCCAATATCACTCACTTGCCAGAGGGGGGGTTAAGAGTTTTTCTTGATAGCTCCTCCTAAGCCAGAGACCTAAAATTAATTCCCTGAGGAATTACTAGAGGTTTCTTCTGGTGCAAGTCCATTTCCTTCTACAAAGGGATTCTTCTTTACCCATTTCTTTTGCATTTGTTTTATGATCACATCACTAGTAACGTTTCCTTTTCCTTTAACATCATGTTGCATGTTCTGATTTACCGAACCTCTTTTGTTCCAACAGAATCTAGCGATGTGGCCAAATTTGTTGCAATTGTAGCACACAGCACTTCTCTATCCAGACCAACTGTTCCACTAACTTTGAATTGATCTACATTGATTAGCAATATGTCCTTGAAGTCTATTGCATGCATAGCATCTGGCATCTCTATGAAATTTATTCATCACAATTCTACATTCACTTGATTTGTGACCATACTTATAGCAGTTAAAACATTGAACTGAGAATGATGGTCTACTTGTGTTCACCCTACTTCTACACTGAGAAGCCATATGAAAAAATTTGCTGCAGACATAACAATACCCATTAAATCTTTGAGCATTTGGTTTCCTTACCGAATTTCTTTTGCCTCCTTCCATCTGTCTTCCTTGTTTGAATCCTCCTTGTTCAGAATTCCTTTGTCTAGAGTTTCTTTGTACAGATCCAAAACTTTCCCATTCTTCATATCCAAGACCTTTTCTGTCACCATTAGTTCTCTATCCTTTGATCAGTTCATCAAGTTTGGTTGAGCTTGCTTTTAATTTCTCCTTATATGCATTTGCAGTAGCAAGTTCATTTTTGAGATCATCAAGCTTCTTTTCAAGTACTTCTTCATTGTTCTTGGATTGCTCCAATTCATTATCTAATTGACTACATTGTTTAGAATTTTATTTCAAAGACCGTGCAAGATTCTCTTCATTTTTCTTTTTGTCCTCAATCTCCTTGGTCATTCTCATCATGATAGATTCCATCTCATGCTTCAAGACAACATTCTCTTTGGAAAATTTTTCACATTCTTCTGTTTTCTCTTTTAGAGCTAGACTAAGTTGTTCATCTTCCATGATTTTGTTCTTCTATTTGAGTTGACCACATAATTCCTTTCTTTTCTACCTTGATTCATTGATTTTGTCTTTTAGTGACTGAATAAACTTTTTTGCATTCTCAAGATTTTCTTGCAGTTCCTGGTTCTCAGATTTTGACTGATCTAGATCATTAAGGGCCACCATAAGTTGTTATTGAAGACTGCTTGTATCCATTGAGAAACACCTTCCAAGATCTCCCCAAGCTGCAAGACTTCTTCCGAGGAACTAGCTCTAATACCAATTGTTGGAAATAAGCAACACTGAGAGGGGGATGAATCAGTGTTGTGCAAAAATTCAACTTTATTATTCTATTATTTAACTTGCTTAACCATTCAACAAAAGTAACATGCATAAAAAAAAGGAAATAATCACAACACCATAACACCATAATTTTTACGTGGAAACCCTTTTAGGGGAAAAACCACGGTGGATGGCCAATCCACAATATAATATGAGTATACCCAAAATTAGAAATACAAAATGCGAATGCACTTGCATTCAAGCTCACTTCCTAGAGCTCACTTCTTAAAAGGATGGGTTCACTGCCCTACAATGATTTGGAATAAATCCAAAAGAGTGAATTGATGAAATAGCATCCACAATGCCTGATTATAGTTCCAATTAAGTTTTGTAGATAATCTATTGTCCTTTTGACTGATTCAACAATTCTGCTCTACTCTCCACAACTCACACTGCAAAAATATTAATGCACAAGTGAAACTATGCATAATCACCTAATCACTCTTCTTGATTATCGCAACACACCACCATAGTTCTTTTTTTTCACATAACAAAAGATATATCAAATCTCTTATAGATATCCACATCTAGAAATAAAATTGCTATAGGTAGGTCTTGATAATCTGACTTGGGAATATTATCAACTGTCAGCCCAAAATTACAATTGGATTTTCAATGTGGATCTAAAACCGTCAGCTAGACTATAGCTAGGACCCATAATTAAATATTTGAACATAAAAAAATTTCAAATAATTTCACTTAACACATCCACAACGTGTCACATTCACTGAGTCAACTACAATGAACAAATAGACAAAAAACATCCTATTGGACCTCCAAGCTCGTACAATGACAGATGGAACACCATAAGATTTAGTAATGAGATAATGTGCATGCTCAAAAAGCAATCACATGGATCCAAACTCAAAATGATGATCCAGTGAAGAAGACAAATTAACTGATTGATTGGATAACCTGTTCTTAAGTATTCTGCCGATATGACTAGATGTTGATCTGCAGACCATGGAGATGACTTTAGTTGTCATCAATGACAACACTAGAAGTCATATGACAACAGGTTGACTTAGGTAATCATACCATAATTTGCAAGAGATGTAGGTTAGGGACTAATTAACCATGATTAGTGGTTGTGTAAATGATTAGGTAGGTTAATAACAACATTAGAGGCAAGTGGAAAATTATGGAGGATGTGACACTAACCACAATTAATGGTGTGCACATCCTAATCATAGGTTAATTAAGTTAACCTAGATTAAGGAAGAATTATGGAGGATAGTGAAATGTGGAGAGAGGAAAAGGATGAATTAAATAAATTAGTCTATTTATTTAATTTAGAGAGGAAAGGGGGTAGAGTATTTGATTAAATAATTAAATACTTTAGGGAATGTTAGGAATAGGATAAATATTAATCAAATAATGAATTATTTATTTAATTAATATTGATATGAAGATGGGATAGGAGAATATAATGATAAATTTGACCATATGGAAGTAGCCAAATTTCTAGGTGTCTACAAACTCATAGAGAGATGACAGGGTATGTGTAGGATCATCATGGAAAAAATAGGCCCTTAAGTGGCAAAAAATTCAAAAAAATCAGAGTTAGGCAACTTGACATAAAAATTTGAATAAGTTATCTATATTATTTCAAAAATGTGTAAGAATAGAATCTGTAGAAAATTGAATGTAGTTTCTAAACTACTAGGTCTTTAAAAAAAAAAAACCTATTTGGTGAAATTTGAAATTTCAATGCAATAGTACTTAAATTTCAGGGAAAAAAGAAGAATTAGGTGTTTGTCTGACCACCCTAACCACAATAAAATGATAATATTTTAGATATAAGTAGAGGACTCATGTACCAATGTGATGCATTTTTTTTTGTAATTTTTTTCCAAGTAAATAATTAATTATGAATTTTTTATTACAACTTTTAAAAAATATAAAAACTTGTATGTTTGACCACCTTAACTTAGTCAAAATTTCATGATTTTTTTTTTAATCCTATAGTATACAAAGCATAGAATGTGACACATGTTTTAGATTCAAAAAATGTGATATCGTTTGAAAGCTATAAATATTTTTCAATCAACCTATCAATTAGGACTTTAGTCGTAATTCAAATAGAAAATGAATAATAATAATTTATCAAATTCAAAATAAAGCATAATTTATATTGGTGGAAAGCTAAGAATCTCCTTTAAAAACCCTTTTTGTTTCATCAATTTTGGCTAAAAAAAAGGTCGTCAGCCACATACCCATCATATTGCCACTTTTTGGCCCATCATGATCCTGCACATACCCGATAGTGGGTTGTGGTATGCATGCACTTGGGTTTAGTAAGAGGGTTATGAATGAGTATCTAAAAGTACATCCAACTGTCAAAATTGTTTTAGTTGACTCTAAGGGTAAGAAAGATCCTGAAAGAGATCCCTCTTTCTAACACCAACCTATAGTTACTTGAAGAGTCAAAGATTATGGATTAAAGAAGGATACAATGTAATCCACAAATATTTTTTATGTCTGTTGATAAAAATGCTTACTTGGAGAAACTAATTGTAAAAATAAATGAAAAAATTTAGGTGAAGTAGAAAATTTAATACATTGTGAATCAGAATCAACTAGGGAGGTATCTGGGAGGCAAGACAACCTTCTGACAATACTGATTCAAAATGATATTAAAATCTAGTAATGAAATCAAGAATGAGAGTTGGTACATTATAATAAAGGTTAGAGACCAGAAGCATCAAAAAAGGAAGCAACTCACAAAGGTAAAGATGAAACCAACATGCTCCCACCAACTAGAATGGGCATGATTAGTTTGGAGTTAAGACTTGGAAATGAGAAAATAAGCTGACTAACCCTTGAAGTGTCTAAAGTTATGAGAAAGATGAAATCACCAAGAATTATGGACAAAATTTCTTAGAAAAGTTGGTTTCAAGGAAAAAACTTGGATAGTAAAGCGAACTAACCAAATAAAAACTCAGGTAGAGCAGTGTTGGTTGAAGTTTAGATTGAGCTTCTAAGATTGACAATGAAAGTAAATCTATGTTAATCCCTTTATGATCATTTGAAGACATTCCAGGGGTAAATTGGATATGAAGGAGATTATGTTTCCAAATTGGAAAAATAATTAAATAACCTTGGAAACAAAAGTATTTGAAAGATAAGGGTAGGATAAGGCAATAAACAATCAATCAATTGAAAAGGGAAAGAAAAATGATTTCAAATCCATGAGAAAATCTAGATAACTACAAGTGTTCAAATTTTAAGATGATTAATGTTTTATGTATCACAAGTACCAAGGAGGGGAAGAGGAGAAGTATATGGATATAGATAAGTGCCCTATTCAACAAAGTTTGATGATGTATTTCCAATTTGAGATTTTTTTTGACTTAGATCCATAGATATGGTTCTCAGATAAAAAATGTTATATCTAAAGTTTCGTATCCAATAACCACAAACAAGGTTGTTGGAGTGGAAGGCTAAGCTATAGGAACTATTAGTGAAAGATTTGAATAGTCAAGAAAAATTCAAAGGCCTTTGACCAAATAAAAGAGAAGTTATCATGACACCAACTCTATGAGTTCTTGATTTGGAAGATCAATTTATGGTTATCATTGATGCCTTAGAAAAGGGTTAGGTAGTATGCTTATTTACGAGAGGTAAGTAATATCTTATGAGTTTAGGAGATTGAAGTTAAATAAATGTGTATAGGAGCGTATTTGCACCCCTTATGTAAATTCACCTTTTGCATCCCTCCACCTTATAAAATCAAACCCGAATGCAAAATTCCACATCACCCATCTGCCTCCCATCCACTTGGAGTTTGTCCTGTGTATCAGTGGGGGAATTTATGTCAGGGATGTGAGCACGATGTGCGGATGTCCATGCAACACGCTGTTGTCCCTAGTAGATTCTTGCGTTTGGAGTCTGTGGGGATGTTACATTCTCCATTGGGCATGAAGTGTAATGCCTCTGTGTCAACCAGCCAACCTGAAAATGACTCTTTCCCTCTTATTTTGATCTTGAAATGCCTATCTTGCTCATTCAATCCATATCTTTAGCATCTCTTTAGAAATTTCTTGAACCCTTGAGCATAGAACTTCATTCTTTGAGAATTTTCACATCATTATTCCATTGAGCAATTCCTTCCATCTTATTGCACTTTTTCCACCATTAGAGTTGTGACTTGGTGTCCCGAGGTACTGCTTCTTTGTTGTTGCGACCGCGTAGACCTTATTGAGTTTGCAACATCCTCTACATGCTTGAGAGCTCCTTGATTGGGAAGGTGAAATTACTTGTTGATTAACATAGCATAGTGCCTCTGTCATTGTTTGGTCTTCATCTTCGTTATTTTCTTTATCGCATCTTCCATATCGTGGCTTTCTTGGTTGTCCGTGGAGGTGGAAATACCAAAGTGGGGGTTTGAATGAGGCAAACCCCTATACAAAAAAACATTTTTTCCTCTCTTGGATGTGTACAGGTGTACGTGTATGTGGAGCTTGCTAGCAAGCTGGACCTTTAGTGAGTTGTACTTTTTCACCTTAGCTTTCATCCACCTTTACCATCTTCATAGTCATTTATCGTACTCTATTATTCTGTTCAGTTTAGTAAACCTCATTTACTATGTTGTCAGTAGTTTTTTTGGCTTTCCACATTGTATTTCACACTTTCTAGTCGTACGAACGCCAATGAATTGCATTATTATCCTTGATCCATGTTGTCATCCTTGGACAAAGAGTTGTCTAAGGTGTAGTTCAAATTCCAAAAACCAGCTCATCTAGTCCCATTCAAGTTTTCAGATCAGTAGAGTGACAAGAGCACTTGAGAGTGCTCTTCATTCTCTATCCTTGACCTAAACACCTGTTAGCTTGATCTAAGATAGGGAGGCCCTCTGCTCTCAGCTCTCCATGACCTAGAGCCATGGTGTGGTTGGTCCCCCTAACTTACAAAATGAAACCAAGCTCCACATGATTTTGAGCTAGCATAATTTTTTTATGCTTGGTAACTATGTAGGCATTAATTGTTTGGAAAATTTTTGGAGATAATAATAAACCATCATGGTCTAAAAGGAATTGTTACTCTTACCAATTTAAATTCTCGTTAGAGGAGATGGCTTGAGCTGAAATCAGACTATGACTTTAAAATCATTTATTTAAAGGGAAAGAAAATTCAAGTTGTGGATGCCTTAAGTCAAAGGAGTCATATCTCCTCGACAATATCTATTCATTATATTTTCCTAAATCAAGTGTGGTAGGAGTGCAAGGAAGATGTTTCATTTAATTTGAGTGGATTACTAAGAATCAGAGGAAGAGACTAAGTACCAAACTTAGAGAAGTTAGAGAATAAGGTGTGGTAAGAAGTTTAATCGGTGCCATATTCGGGACAATCTAAAATGATAAAATTGTTGACCAATGTGAAACCACTATCTTTCTAGAAGGAAATAGAGAGATATGTTGCAAGATTTTTAGCAATATTTCTAGAGTGCACTAGGAGGGTGAAGACAAGATGTCATCACCCAACAAGAATTATATTCCCATGAAATTCTAGAGAGGAAGTGGAAGACCATTAGTATGGTTTTGGTCTTTCTATGTTAAGGATTTGGCATAATGTTATTTTGGTAGTGGCGGATAGGCTCACCAAGGTAGCCAATTTCATATTGGAAAATTTGACATGTAGCACACCAATCAAATAGCTAATTCATACAAAATTGTTTTGGTTGTGCGGTGTTCCTAAGAAGGTTATCTCAGAAAGGGACATGCAATTAATGTTGAGGTTTTGAGTAAACCATAACCACAGAAAAATAAATTAAATATAAGTGTTGTCAATTAGATTTGCACCTTGCTGAATACAAGATTCAACAATCTACTGAAACATGGAAACCTTCTTTAGATGTGGGTGATCTAAATGAAGGAATCTCTAGAGTGACCTGGTTCTTCGAATGATGAATATTATTCTAAGTATTTTTTGGGGAAAGGGATAAAAGGATAACTTGAAAATAAAGCCTATGACTAACAGATGATTCACCAAACTTATGAAAATTTAGACCTAACCACTCATAACAGTTTCTCTAACATAGTAATCCTCACAATCTCATTAGCACATGCTTCATCAGTGATTTGCATGAAGATCTGGAAAACTAACACAACATGCAACCTGAAACATGTAGTTCTGAACAAAGGTTTACAACAGCAAGACATATAAGGATTCAAGTTTGAAAACACAGATACATCAGATTGCCATTACAAAAATTGAGACAAAAAATAAGGAGAAATCTGTTGCTTCATTAAAACTGAAAGAGTGTTTGTCTGAACTAAGTACAACTGAGTTTACAAGCTCCAAATGCTAAGAGCAGGAAACTGAAATCTGAACTGGGAAGAAGAAAAAGACTAAGTCTTTTCAAAATATATCTCTCAAGAAACCCTAATCCGAGCTCACAAAGAAGCTCAAGGAAAAAAGCTTCAACCTGTCTCAAAAGACTGCATAAAAGCAGAAAAAAGCACATTGCTTTTATGATCAAACTGTAAAGCCTCTAAAAATAGGCTGAATCTGCTTTAAAAGCCAAAAAAACACCTTATCTCTCCAAGATAAAGCTCAAACTCGACCAAGAGGAAAAAGTCAATATAATTTGCTAAAAATAGCAAGAAATCATAAAACAATTTATAAAAGATTGCTTTATGTTTTTGCTTTACATCACTGCAAATTTTACAATTTTTCTATTTTTGCAATAAAAGACTGCAAAATTTTTTGCAAAAAGAATTACATTCTTCTTTCACCAATACAATGCTTGATTTTTCTTTAAAAAATCATAAAAATATAAATGGAAAATCGTTCTCTCCTATCAAGATCCTTAATTGATTTCTCTAAAATCAATTAAAACAAAAACCTAAGTCAAAAGTGCAACCTTTATTGATTTCTCACTAAATCAATTAAAATCAAACATATCCTCCCTTATCAACTTCTCACCAAGGCATCATTAACCACAAATTTCTCTGCCCCTTACATTGCCAAAATTTAAATAAGGAAACCCTAAGTCCTTAGGAAAATAAAACCATCACTCACAAGGATCGACCTAAGCATATTAGAATTTGGCCACCAAAACATTAGGCTTCAGATTTTAAATTCATAATGTAAGGTAACCCTAATTTTGAATTTCCCACATGCTATATTGTCAATTTTGAATATTCCAGATAATCATAATGTTGGCTCGAATTAGGGCATGAGACAAAAGAAGTCAAACCCTAAAAAAATGATTTCATTTTGCAATTATCATTTTGGAAAAAACTGGTCTCTGCCTAAGAGAGCACGCCACCACCATGATTGAGCTCAGTCCTTGGCTCACATGCTTGAGAATCTTCACTCCTGTCTTCAGATAGTTGAGTTCTTCACTAGGTAAGCTCGATTTCTAAAGTATTGTGGCTTTATACTTCATTCTAAAAGCAATAAAGGTCACTAAGGCCGCGACCTGCTCATGCTTTGTTCCTGATTTTCTTTTACATTTCTTGTGTTTTACTCTTCCTCTTGGCTGCTATGCACGAACTAGGGCTTTATCTGGAAGCTTCCATGAGAGAAATTTCTTGAGGGTTTTTTTTTATGGCACACAAGGTAAACTATTGTTTATAGATTCTATGGCTTCTCCTTTGAGTTCATTCTGGTCTTGTGGCTGCGGTTAACACAGTCTCTAATGCATTTGTTTATATTTTTTGTGCTTATCTTGCAATTTGGGCTTCCTTGGGCATCATACATGAGCTTTCCTTGGCATCTTACTTGGGGTTTTGAAGCTTTAGTATAGCTCTGGCCGTGGCTATGAGCATTATCCCACAGGCTTGAACTGGTAAAATTTGCTCAAAGTATATATTTCATTCTTCAGAACCTAAAGAACTTTTCTCCTATTTATGAAATCACGGCCATACACAGGCTGCACCATGTGTATCTTAGAAAAGCATTTTTTAGAGCTTTTGGGCTCGACCCAAAATAGGAATCTCTTTCTTTTTCACACTTGAGGACAAACGCCTTTATGGGTGTCATGAAAATTGAATGAAAACTAATATTCTCTCATTTTGAAGCTCGACCCATCAAAAGATTTAAATATATTTGCATTCTGAAACACAAGATTGATGTGCGTATTCGTTACTTTGATAAAAAATGCATTTTCCTTGTCATTTTGTTAAAACCCTCAAATGGGTATCTCAACAAAATGGAAAATCTACCTTTCCCCAAACCAAAACATGGGTAATCAAAATATCTGTATACTTGATGCTTATGTGAAATCTGGAATCGACCCATGATGATTTTTATCTGTATTCTGTTGCTTGTCTTGTAGATATGATAAAACATTTATCTTGCTGTTATGATAAAATACCCATACGGGTAATCTGGAAATGATGAAAATATGTATGCTTAAATTGGAACCCCAATGTGGATATACTCGAAAAGAACAAACAAAATTTATGTTGCTATCTTAAGTTGGGTCGAACTCACCAAGGCATTCTGTTTTCTCAGTCTTCTCTATATGAGCATTTAAAATTTTGAAGCATGTCTCCTTCTTGGTGCATCTTTTGTTGTGTTACAGCCTGTCTGTAGAACATACTATTTCCTTTGCACACAAATTTTTTGTATTACTTTACTCCATCATCCGTCAAAAAATTGTGTCTACCCACTTGCACACTTTATTTGATGAAAGCTTGCATATTTAATCTACAACAAACTCTTGCTTTCTGTCCTTGTAATTCATATTTGATAATGAGAACAGTTAGGATCTCATTTTTTCTTAGTGACCACATGTACCCTGATAGAATAGTGGCATCTACATTCTTCAAGCCACTTTGATGCTGACTCCTTATTGATTCTTCCTTGAAGAACTCAGGATGATTAACTTCTTGATTCTGCTCTTGGACTTATGCATAAATTTTAATTGAAACATTGTAATTCTATGGATTGCATAATCTACTTGATTGTTTCAGCCAGCTAACACTTCAAAAACACCCTTTTGTTATGTTTGTCATTTCCTTGTCATTCTGGAACAATCATTTCACATTGTAATTCCTAATGTTGTATTTGTATTATTAGTCAAACTGGAACTGACTGTTCATTTATTATTTGAGTGCATTGTCTGTCCTTTCATACTCTTGGGCTTCAACTTGACACTCTTCATGCATTTTTATGCTCCACTTAATAAACTTTTCTGTGAATTTACTCTCTTTTGAGATGAAAATTGAAACAAATCTCTTCATTAAGGAAAAATGTATGCCTATTCACTATCCTTGGTTGTGAGAAAGAACACTAATAAACTAAACCTTGCATGTCATATGATCATGATGAACAAATAACACTATAGCAAAAGAATGTGAACCATACAACAATGTTTGATATAAATGTACTCAGTTGAATGATTAAGCAGATTAAACTCATTGTTCACTTATAGCTTTCAAAAAGCATTTACCTAATTGTTATGAATGCACAGTTGGTTTAATAGTTTGATAGATAACTCTGCTTTACTCTTTCAGTTGTATATCACTTCCTTTTTGATGAATATGATGATACAATCTCTTATTAGCCCACTTGTAATGAATAAGGGTATCATGTTGAGCTCTACCCTTGTGGGAGCCCATTTTTCTCCACATGCTTGATCTTCAAATAATAAACAACATCGTGATTTTCCCTATACCTGCACAAGGAAACAAACAATGTTAGCATAAAAACAGGATATGATGATCATTCTGATGTTTCTCCTTCAGCTTATTTCTTTGTACTTTCACTTGATTGTTTCAGTGTATGATTGATAGCAGGCTATATTATTGTTGGTGATTCATATAGGCATCTTCATAATTGGAGCCTCTGACATCCCCCTCTTTTCTCTTACAGGTCAACAGAGCTCGAGAAGACAAAAGGTGCACCATTTCAGCATCGACCATCAGCCAAATAGGCAATGATGATTATGTCGTTACTTATGTGATTTCTTCTTTTGCATCTTCCATAGTGCAGTGCGCTATTAATGATGCACTGTGACAGTCCCATCCACGACTTGTGTGGATATTTGATTTCATCTCATGCTTTTCATTTTGAAAAGAAAATGCATTTCAATGCAATGTTGTATTATCATTTGGATTCTTGCAATCAAATGAATCTATGTAAATGTGAATTATTCCATGAAATAAATGAAAGCATTTAAAATGCTCTGTTGCTTATATGCTCAATTCTGTACTTCATTTAATTCTGGAACATTTGAATAGCACTTCTGAAATTCTGATTCTTAAAACATGACTGTCCTTTAAAGAATAACAAACAAAGTGCAAACAACACTTAAGCATAATGAAGAAATAACTAAAATTTCACCTTAAGATATAACAATGTTTAATCCAGCTCCACCAATTGAGCTGTGGCAAAAAATTGGTAACAATAAGCTCATCTTATCACCCTGAGATAGATAGTCAAACAAAAAAGGGTAAACCAAGTCTTGGTGGATTTGTAGAATACTTTTATTACAATAATTCCTATCATTTCGCAATAAAATTTGATCCATTTAAAACATTATATGGAAGGAAGGGTTGAATTCCTATAAGCTGGGATAAGCTAGGAAATAGGATTGGCCTTTGTCTGAAAAAGTTGTCATAAATGGAAGAGAAGATCAAGATGATCAAGGAAAGAAATAAGAAGAGAAGAATGATAGATAGGAAATTTTTGTTGATACAAATCATGAGTCAAGGAGTAGTACTATTATGCTTGAGATTGGCAGGTGTCTAAAGGCAATATTATGCTTGAGATGGACAATAGTCAAGGAGTAGTACTATTATGATTGAGATTGATAGGTGTCTACGAGTAGTACTATTATGCCTAAGATAAACATTAGTGCTAATGATGGTTGTTCTTGGTTTCTGAGTTGTCCAATGGTGTACAAGTTCAAAGAAAAGGATGGGACCCATGATGTAGTGTGCAATGCACTGCCATTCTTTTATATTTGGGATGCACTAATGGAAAGTGTGTGTTAGCCTAAGTGAATGTGTTTTCCAACCACTATGGTAGATATGACATATATGAGCTAGTCACTAAATTGTACTTATGATGTACATGAGTCATTATTAATGTACTTGGGTATGTGCAGGATCTTGATGGGCCAAAAAGTGGCAATATTATGGGTATTTGTAAGGTATGTGGCTGATGACTTTTTTTTACCCAAAATTGATGAAACGAAAAGGGTTTTTAGAGGAGATTCTCAACTTTCCACCAATATAATTATGCTCTAATTTTAATTTAATAAATAATTATTATTTATTTTCTATTAGAATTACGACTAAAGTCTTGATCGATAGGCTGGTTGAAAAACATCTATAACTTTCAAACGGTATCACATTTTTTGAATCCAAAACATGTGTCACATTCTATGTTTCACATACAATAGGATTAAAAAAAGAAAAAAATAAATTTCATGAAGTTTTGATCAAGTTAAGGTGGTCAGTCATACAAGTTTTTATATTTTTTAAAAGTTGTAATAAAAAATCATAATTAATGATTTACTTGGAAAAAATTACAAAAAATATGCATCACATCCTGACATGAGTCCTCTACTTTATATATAAAATATTTTAAAAAATATTATCATTTTATTATGGTTAGGGTGGTTAGACAGACACCTACTTCTTATTTTTTCCCTAAATTTAAGTATTATTGCATTGAAATTTCAAATTTTCACCAAATAGATTTTATTTATTTTTAAATAAACCTAGTAGTTTAGAAACTACATTCAATTTTATACAGATTCTATTCTTACATATTTTTGAAATAATATAGATAACTTATTTGAAAATTTTTACATCAAGTTTCCTAACACTGATTTTTTTGAATTTTTTGCCACTTAAGGGCCTATTTTTTCCATGATGATCCTGCACATACCCACTTGTGATGTATAGATCTCAGAAGAGAAAGATTTTTTGAAACATACAAGTTCTTCCAATGCGTTAGAAGGGTCACTCAGTACAAGGTCCAATAAGGATAAGATTGCAGAGGACAGTGCTATGAGGGAAGATTATTATGAGATTAACAAAAAATTATCTATTTCTTACATGAATTTTAAAATTGAAAGTAAAAATTTTATTTGAATTTATCTACATGCTATGATACTTTACATCATCAGGGGTACGATAATTCTTAAGGGGGAGGGGGTATGTTACAACCCATTTCTAAGTTACCAGATTACTTTTACCTTTATGAGTAATATTGATTTTAAATGCAATATTATGTTTTGATGACGTTAATGCATGAATGAAATTTATGAATATGTATTATGATGAATTAATTTTAAATGCTTTAATGATGTTTATGATATATGATGAATATGATATATATGTATCAGTTGAATGCATACATGCTGCACTAAGATGGATCCAGGAGAAGTTTGAACCCTCTAAAGGGGAAGGGAGAGTATCACCCATGAGAGGAGTTTGGTATGGGAACCATTGGTATGTTTATCTGATTAGACACACACACTCATTGTATAGGTTAGATAAGCCTTGTCGAGTCAATTTGAGCTTTGTGATGGTAAGTGTTGAACCATGATGATAGATTTTTGGGTTGATAGGAATGTTAAGATGGTTGTCTTTAATTCTCTTTGAATTTTTAGTCGATTTGAGTCATAGTGTTAAAATCATTTTGATGAGCATTAGTTATATATTATGTATTTAAATATATATATATACATGGATACACATATATTAAATGTATATATGTATATATAAATATGTGGTAACCCATATATATGAACGTATGTACATATGAACATCGTAGATAGAAATGTCAATGTATAAATATATTCACACATATATATACTTTATATATATACATATCAACATATATTATTATGGTTAAATGATGGTAATATATATTAACACACACACACATATATATATATATTAAATAACTAATATATATACATATATATATATTAATATATATATATATATTTGATGGATATATATATAAATGTGTGTATATATATATATTGATACATAATATCCAACCAAAATTGCATGTCTATATTAATTCAAAAAAGGTTTACATAATTGATGGTTCCAAAGACCTAGGGCGTCAATATAGACATACAATTCAGCCCTGTCCCAAAAAACAAAACAACCAAAGCATGGAATTCAACAGACTAATTACACTACACAGGGCACCACAAAATTAGTCGACTTCATCATAGAAGGAGCCCTCCACCACTGCAGCAAAGTCCATAAACCATTGTGCACCAGTGACTTCAACCAACCCAATTTGACAGCATAGGAAATTGTAGCCCACCTTAGTCCAATGTTTGTGATGATCCAAGCAGCAGGCACTCAGGTTCGTGATGAACGGTTGTTGCTCTACATCCGCACCCAGACGAAACATCCTCTCAATATCATCAGGCCACAAAATGCCAACCCCAAGTTCTGCCACCGTGAGGAAATCCAAATCATCCAGGATAATAGATTCTTTGAACACGAGCCTCAACAGTAGCAAGCACCGCACCTTAGGGATCTCCATATCCAAAAGAGTAGCAAGGAACAAGGATGATATATTTGTATTCACGTGGTAGCAATTGGGGGAAATGGAGAAGTCTCGGCCAATCACCAAACACACTACCTAAAGTGTGAGAACATCCTTGACTAAGTAGATTTTATGAAGTATATGATCTATGATAAAACCCAGGAAGGAAGATTGCCTCTTTGAGCCTTAACGGAGTCTGCATTGTTCTTAATGTGATGACGCCTTGATCCCTTGCCGATCTTAAATAGACAATGCGTTGAATTCGCACGGATTTCTTGTCTTAACCTCTATCAACCAAACTGTGTTTTATTGGACATGTGTCTTCCATCGGATGTCAATGCAATAATACTCCATATGTAATGGCGATAGTTGTAGTACAAAATGATCTTATTACAGGTACATACAAACCCAATTCATGGTACATATGAGCAATTCCATCCCATCTGCGAGCTCAAAGGTAGAGCTTAAGTGGGTGTATATCATCCCAAATTCAAGGTGGGGGAGGGCAATAAATGCCAATGACCCCTGGCTAGCGTCTATTGCACAAACCATAAGTGACTTCAGTGAGCTACGTGTGTGCCATTAGACCATTAGTTCAAATCAATAGCCCATGTGTTGAATCTAGCCATACCAAGGCATAGACAAAGATAACCCAATTGGCAAATGGTCTATACATATATATTGATATATACATATTATAATAGAAAGTTTATTATATATATATACATATATATTTATTTAATGTTATATGCATATTACATGGTTAATATTGATAAAAGTGATGGTAACCATATTATGGCAAAGTAACCATGCAATGGGAAGGGGTGTTAATACCACACAATGGCATACATGTCAAATGTTTTAAGTGGCTATTTTGAAACAACAAGGTCGCCAACCTTGACACATGCTTTGCAAACAAATAAAGGAGACATGAAAGACACGATGGAAGTCAAATGCAAATAGAAGTTTATAAACCTATGTGCAACCTTTGTGAAGCACTTAAACCAAGTAAAACTTGCAGATGTAAAGCCCACACCTAGGTAATGAGAAGATGTTAACCTTCGACTGGCTTTGTATTCCAACATTCCATCTTGTATGAGCTTCTAATTGAAATATTGCACAACAAAAAAAAAGTTTGAAATATCCAACTGGGTCATGGTATTATGGGGAAGCATTTGAGTTGTTTTCAAATACATATTTGCAACTGTGTTTTCCTAGCAACACGCACGACTAGCAAGGAAATGAGAAGTGCAGAAAAAAATAGCTTACTTTTAGTAGGACACTTCTATCCATTTCTGTATAAATAGAGAGCATCAACATAGTGTTTGGTTGCTCATTCATTCTAAAATTAGTTTGTGTATTCATGTGAATTAGAGATAAGTATATTTCATATTTCCATGAGTTTGAGAGCAGTATATTTGTTAGTTTGTGAGTAGCATATTTGTTAGTTTGTGAGCAACATATTTGTTAGTTCGAGAGCAGTATATATTTGTGAGTTTGAAGAGTATAGAATATTTTTTTTAGTAGCAACAAGGGGAGTTGAGAATAGAGGATGCAACAAACAAAACTATTGTGCATTAAGCAAGGAGTTGTAGGATATTCATTGGGAGCTATTTTATACCAAGAATGATTGAAATATCTAATTCTCTTTCTATTTTAAATTCTGAAACTAAGTATTATTACTATCTGAAAGTGTTTTTACTATCATTATTTGCATACTATAGCTATTGGATAGTATTGAGTGCTTGAGCATCTAGCTAGATTATTTATAATTAGACTAGAGAATCTAAATAGTATGATAAGTAGCTATCTTGATTATATTGAGAGAAGATAAATAGGGTAATAGGTTAATATCCTAGTAATACAGGGTTGTATTTGTATTATTTGTATGAGTTATGTTTCTTTGCAATGAAAGGAATGTAAATCCTAATAGAAGCATTATGCCATTACCATCTAGGGAATGATGTTATTTTATGAATACCTTTATTTGGTAGTTTAACCATGGGAGGAGAACATATGTTCTAGATTGCTTATAACCCTTGAAAGTAGGAGATTAGTTTATTCCCTAGGGTTGGGGTATACACTTGAATAAGAGTTTATATCATTTTTCAATAAGAGGGTTATAATACATATTGGAGTAAATACATCCTCATTATCTTTGGAAAAATACTCTTATATTTTGACCAAGAGTCTATTAATACCTATTAACGATATTCTAATCTTAGAAGAAGAGGAATTTACATCTCAGTAAATCAAAGTCATAATGCAAGGATATTTTAAGGTATAGAAGAACAAACTCCTCTCAATTAGAAAATGTTCTCCAAATTGGATATCAACTTATCATACATTTTTACATGTGAATATAGGTGTTATATTGAGGGTAAGTATACATTATTGTTTATGAACATACAAACGTAGGTACCTTATATAAATTATGCAAAGGATAACTTGGAGAAAACCATGAGGAAATTGGAGATTAGTCGAAAGGTCCTTAGTTGAATTATTAGAAGTTAAATAGCCTATTATGTTGACTTATTATTGGAAAAATTACTATAAACATAAGAATTTATATGATGTTTGATGTCAAGAACAACCAAATTGGTTATGGCATCCTAGAAGGATGGAGCCATACTAGGCATAACACAATATGAAGAAGTAATCTTCAAAGCAAGTTTAATTCTGGATTATAATTATACATATCGACAAATTGTCAGTGCTTTACATTGAGACCAAATGTGTCTAGTTGGTGACATGGTGTCATCAATATTAACTAATTATGCATGAACTCGAAGAGTCATTACTCCCATGATTAAAAGAAAGAACTTGTATTTAAGAGGCAGTTGCCAGTCCCATATTGTTATAGGTATGTAACAGAGTATTCAAGAGGTTAGGTCAAACCTAATTGATAAGTTAAATTTTTATTTGTGTGTCATCACTTTGGAATGAAATCTTGTTTATGATATTTGAACCTTGGGGTCAAACCTAGGAAAGAGTTATTCACAATTTAGTAGAGTTTCCAAGTCGAGTAAGGGGGTGGATGAACATACGACACTACTTCATAGAAAGTGGATTTATTATATATACAAAAACTTTAGCCAAAGTAAGTGTAGAAGTCATTGCATACACTTTATCGATTCATTGTGCATCATGATTGCATAGCTAGTCAGGAGTGTCATACATAGTTGGTAGGTATCCATAGTTGTAGAACCATACTAGTTATGTAGAACACAACACCATTCTTAGGTAGGCATTATTAGAGGTTTCCATACCAAAAAATTCATTGAAGGGTAGGGCCATTTTCTAGTTAGGAAGATGTGCAAGGGACCACTATGTTTTTGGTTGGAGAAAAAGTGCTTGGGTGATGATCTCCCTCTTGCAGTTGACAACCAAGGCTTGTAAAACAAAAGAAGTGTGATCCAGATGAGGACACCTTGACCTTGAACTCTCATAAGTTATGAATTTGTATATGAACATGATCATGGATCAATTGTAATCTGTATTTGAAAAGATAAGATTCATCTATATGGAATTATGTAATTTTATTTCATTTATGCAATGAGATGTGGAAATTATTGATGCAATGTGTATTTATATTATTGAAAAGGAAAAAAATTGTTTCCCTATTTTTGGAAACTTGAGTTATTCAATTTCTAAGTTAAAAATTTAGGTGAAAAATATTGGATAAACATTAGGCATGTTATAAATTTCTTTAGATTTCAAAAGGTATATAATTTTAACAAGTCAGGTTCACCAAAATGAAAAATAAAAATGTGAAACCCTAGGATTTCACCTTAGGATTTCAATGGTGAATTTTCCTAAACATTTCATTTAAGATTTGAGGTAGTGGGGGTTTGATGCCTTTGGACAAGGTATAAGATTGGCTTACAACATAGAAGGTGAGTTAGCTTTCCCTTGACCGAATTTGGAATGGATTTGGGAATGAAATACAACGATTTAACTAGTCTAATGATGTAAATGACCATTCTAATGTAAAAACAATAGATCTAGAAAATCACAAAAAAACACAGACTTCAGTAATAGATTGAGTAGGACACTATGCACCTATGATTCAAATTTGGGGCTAAAAATGGAAGACTAAGTCACCTTGGGCACCACTATCCTTGTTGACCAATTTCATATCTATTTTCACAATCCTCAAGAGTTAGGTTAGAGATTTCTTTCCCCATTTTTCACAAGCTATCAGATCATTGTTAGATAATTCTATAACTAAGTTTTTGTTTGTTGTCAAGGTGTAGGTTTTGATTGTAACAATAAATAATTAACCTTCAAAATTCTCCCACTTCTTTAGATCTGAAACCTACACATTCAAAGAGAGAGGAAGGGTTGTGACATATAGGGGCTTGCCTTAGTCAAACCTTGTGCTAGTTTTTCCACTTTCACAATGGCAATGCCAATAATAGGGAGCCTATCCTTTTGAAGGATAAGGTTAAATGATAAAATAAATGATGAATCAACAATCGACAAAAACACACCACTCATCAATGACTTCCTCGAAGGACTGAAGTCATGCACATCTCCTCAAGGCTTGAATGTTCCTTGCTTAATTAGCTTGAAGACCTACAAGGGCTAGATCTCATAAATAATATGACAATATAAACATGAAAAAACTCATACACTTTGACATGATGCTTGGATGTTGAAATTTTGTAATAAATCTCTAAAATGTTGCTCTTGACCTACTTGATAATGCTCTTGACAATAATTTTTGAGGACAATAATTTCCAATTCTTGCTAGATAGTTTTCAAATGATGCTATAACTAGGTATTTGTATGCAATTATTCTAATTTCTTAAATATTAAATCTCGATAGCCGATTTTGGACATTTGAAATTCAAATAATAAAATACAAACACCAACATATTCAATTTTGGAGGTAAAATAGGGGGACTAAGTCACCCTAGGCGATTGTGTCCCAACCCTATTTTGCGGGATGCAAGGTGTCGGGGACAAAGTATTAAATGAATACATTTTTTTCCATTTGGAATTTGTTGGTAAATGTTAAAATGGGCCATGAAATGCATAATTTAGGAAATTAGGTGTACAATTAGGTCAATGCACTTAGGGGAGAGAAAAACATAGTGCGAAATTGTCATGGGTGACAATTTATGATGCTAAATATAGTAAACTTTATTTCTTTACCTTGAATTTTTTTTGTATTTATAGCTTAAAAATTTAGTGCATGGATTTTTTTTTCCTATTTCGATATTTTTTTAAAATAAATAGTAAAATTAGTGTGTGTTGAAAACACAAATATTTTGATAGGATATCAAATTTTGTCCTAACTATTTTATAAATAAATTATATCTTGAGATGAAATTTATTCTCCAGTTCATCATATTTTTTAATAAAAAATTAATATTCTTTCTTGACAATATAATCAACCTCATATTTTTGTGCTATTGACATAGTTTTAGTTTAAAAAATATAAACAATAATTAAACTATTAAAAAAAGAAATTGAAATTATATTTATAGATCTACAAAAAGGATTTTTTAGATTTTTTTAAATGTCATATAGTAGGAGTTGTGAGAACATTAAGTGTTTTCAATAATTTTAGTTTTTGGTGAATTGGATCTAAAGTGATGCTACATATTTATTTAGTGAACACTTCTAGTTGGAAACATTATGGTGTAGCTCTAATTTAGCTAGACCATATGTTTGACCAAAATTGACTTTAGTTGGAAATACTTAAGTTCATTCATATCGATAAGTTGGTCTGAAGTATGAATATAGTTTTGAACTTTCACATAGTGAGAATTGAGAATTAATTGAAAAGTGTAGGCTCTGTTAGGTCTCAAAAATGCAGGTTGCAAATCCTAAGAGGATTTCAGGTTATATGGTTATGCTTGCAATTTTTTTTAACTAATGAACAAAGTTAGCCTATGTGGTTGATGACTCCCTACACTTCAAGCTTTGCCAAACCGAGGCAGGTGAACCTTGATAACTAATGTAGATTTAAGCAAGTTGTATGACTTAGTTATTTTTAAGGATCTACTTGTTGATGGTCAAAATAACACAACATTAAACTGAATATTTCTATCCTATTTCTCCTAAAAAAGATAACTGATCTAAAACCACCTATCTTCCAAGGTCCTCGTAGTTGGCTCTCAACTATGTTGATGTTACTCAATGGCTAATGCAACTGTAATATTCAAGGGGCCTGCTGATAGGAAGGAATACAAATTGCATCATGTGAACTAATCTACTTTTGGGGGGGGGGGTGGTTGTAAATAAATAGAAAAAGATAGAACAAGGCTTTAGAACAACAAAACATGAATATAAATTTCTCCACATCCAGACATGTATCTTAACAATGAGTATTTTCTCAAGTAACCAAAACTATAAACTGATGCAATCCATAGCTTGATCCATACTATTGCATACATTCATAGTGAAAAATTCAATAACCATATCCATTCATCAAAATTTTATTCCAAAATAAAAAAAATCACCAACTCATTGCTAAAATTAACAGATCAACAAATATAAATAAATTCCATTTATAGATAATTCAATGAAATAGTCTCATATCTAGATTCTTCTATTGATTTGCATCAAATAAGAAACAATTATGCAGAACATTCATTGGCATAAGAATGACTATGATTCATTAACATTAGCATTGAGACTCAAACTTGACAATAACATGAAACTATAAAAGTATCTAAGGACTTCTGCATAAAAGATGTAAAACAAAGTTTCTCAAAGTATCTTGCTTGAGAACTTATAAAATCCTAAAAACTATGACAACACTATCTACTATCTCCTTAGGCTGCTAATCTTGCTTCAATTAGCCAACCTCTACAAAATGGAGCCCAAAATTACATATAGGCAAGCCATGCACTAATTTCTCTCTATCAAAATTTGAGATCCACCAATTAAGGAACTAGAACTGCATGAAGAAACTACACTGGCTGATCTTTAGTTTAATGGTTGATGGTCTTGTTGCCAAAATTTGATGCCCAAAGGAGGAAGGTAGAACTACTGAAAGACACCCAGTTAATCTCATGTCAAGATCCTACAAAATAGGGGAGAAAAAGAGAGAACTATCCATCAGGAACAAAAATTCCATTGCCACCTCATTCTTGTGTACTTTGCTCAAGAAGGTACTCATCATAGTTGGTGAACACTTGTTGGAGTATGTCCGCATCAAGTCCATCTACCCATTCATCTTCAAATTTGATTCTTTTAAATTCTGCAGAGGTGAATTCTTGCATATCTTTCAATTTAATCAACTCCCTCCTAGCATCCTTCACTTCATCTTGGATGTCCATGAGCCTATCTAGAAATAAGTCTTCACCATCTTCCTCTTTATGCATTACTTCCTCAAATCTATTATTCCATTTCTCCTTCAATTTATCAAGATGAAGACCTTCCTTTATAGGGATATCCACATTAACTTAAATAGCAATCACTGCTTCTAACACATCGATTTGCTCATTCAGATCCTTGCTAGCTTGCTGAACTTCATTTTTATGTTCATAAATGAATTTAGATCTAAACCCGATTATGCTCATTGTCTTCTCAGTGAAGTCCACATTATCCTCATCGAGGATAGATTGCTCCAAGAGGGTTTTCTTTGGCACCTTGCTGATCTCCTTTAGCTTCTTGGTATGCTCTCTATACTCTTGTTCTTGTTTCTCCAAGACTTTAGCATGTTGATTCATATCTTCCATCGACAAGCAACTCATCAACCTCTTTATTAAGCCGATCCACCCATCTATCAAGCATTCCAACCTTACTTCTCATCTGTACCAAATCATCAACCTCTTTCTTGCTTAATAGGATTGGGGTCTCTGGAGCAACAACTTGTTGAGAAACAGGAGTGGAGACATCCCTCAAGAACTTGTGCAACTAATCCAATTGGGCTTTAAGTTCACCCTTCCTTTGTTTATCCTTGACCATCCTAGATTTGGTGGAGGATGCCACAATGTTAATAAGGTTCATTTGTTGATTCCTTGTGGGTCTCCCCATATTAACATTTCCCAATTGGTAGTCAGCCAATTACATATCTTGTTTGTCTTTGTCCACCATAGGGATTGCACATTCAACCATGATTTCACCTACATCTGTTAGCTTTTTAGAATGGAGGATTTGGGCCTTTTTTCTTGGGCCTTTCTTTTTCTATTTCTCATCATGTCCTCCCAATTCAAGGGTTAAGGTTGGACTACTTGTTTCCTTTCAAGGTCTAGTTTCAGCCATGTTGGAGCAACATGAGGAGTTATTACCCCTGTAGAAGAGGAAGTAGCAGGAGAAAGAGGTTGCCAAATTTTTCTTCTAGGTTGAGAATCAACCTCTTGTTGTTTCTCTTTCTTTTCTCTTTCCTTTTCCAATCTCTCAGCCTCAACTTTATCTTTTTGCTCCTACATCCTTTTAGCTTCTAACTCTTTTTGTAATTGTTCTTCCTCTAACCTCCTTTGTTCCAACATCTCATCCCTTTTACTTTCCAAATCTTTAACTCTATCCCATGCTTCCTTAGACTCCTACTCATGTTTTGCCAATGCTTCAGCTTCCTTTTCTCTTTGGAGGTGTTCTTCTCCTCTCCTCTTGTGAGATTCTTCAACAGCCTTGAACTTGGCCTCAAGAGCCTCTTTATCACTTCTTTGTTGAGCTTTCTCTTACTCAAGCTCGCGATTTTTTTGTACCAGGGCTATTTTATCATTATTTTCATCCTCAACTCTTATTCTTTTGTTCTTGCATTAAGTCTTCCTTCTCCTTTTTTTTTTCTAGCTAACTTTTCCTTAGCTTTAGCTTCAGATTCTTGTTTCCTAGCAAGTTCCTTTGCCTGTGCTTTGGCCTCAACTTCCCTTTTTGCATCTTCAAAAAATTTCCACTGTTCCTCAGGAGTGAGGACATGTTTAGTACCCATATCTTTAGTTTCTTCATGAGGTGCGGTCACAAGAGTCTCCTTATCTGATTGGGTAGCTTCAAAATCTATATCAATATCATGAATTTGAATCTCATGCTCCTTCCCTTTTAAGGATTCACCCTCCTTATGAAGGGTTCCAATGGGAATCTCCTCAATTGGTTGCTCTGTAAGAGGAGGTTGATTTGAGGTTTCACCTTCAGCTTCTATTGTGGCCTCCTCTCCATAATTGGGAGGGAAAAACTCCAATGGCTCCTTAGGAGTTGTCCTTCTTTTTGTTCTTCTATACCCTTGGGTAGTACCTACAACTTTTCTATTTTTAGAAGGTTGACCCTTAGGCTCCTTGATCCTCATTAGCACCCACTGGATACTTCTATCTAGGACTGGCCTTGCAATTTTATTGATGTCAATGGACTCCTCTTCATCCCAATTCACTGGATCCAAGTCCTTGGTACCTATGTTTTTAGCATCATACTGGGGATCCAAGGTTACACCATCATCTGATAAATTATCAGGAATGTCTTCCTTCACCCCATACTCAACCATTAATGGGATGAGAAACCTTTCATAATTCCTCCTTCTCAAATCATACTCATCTTGTAAGTCCTTCCAAAAATCCTCCAACAAACTAAAATGCTTGTCAAAAACTGTAGGGAGAAAACCTTGCATCTAGTCCTTGTGATCAAAATGCTTTCTAAATGTATATAAGCCCAATTTCAAATGGATCAGTTCATCAAAAATTACCTTTGCTGCCACATTGTGTGCACAACTATACTCTCCTAACTTCATGGTAAATTTATGACAACCAGGCTTATGTTTATTAGCAAATTTGGTGTTGAACCCTATAGCTTGATAAATGAATTCGATCAAAACAATTATGTTATTGCAACACTTGGGCAGTAAATGAGGATGGCCATCAAAATCAACCTACCTAAAGTAGGTGAACTTGGGGTATTGGATGTACCAATGTCCCCATTCTGCAATGAATGCCATGGCATCCCTTCATAGCCTATACCCTGCATCACCTATCAATCGGTTAATGATAACATACAAGAATGCATCATTAACCTTTCTATTGTGCAATTTTGATGTTTGTAGAGTTAACTGATCATAGTGATCCCACACCTTCTTTTATCTAGGGGCTTCTCCCAATACTCCAACTGCATTCAAACTAGGGAAAATGCCCCTCCTTGCACCTTCATATATCACATAGGAATTCATAAAGAAACTCTTTGTCTCCCTCACTCTGAGCATCTAGTTGTGTAGGAACTTTGATAAAATCATTGGCCAATCAAATTGCTACCTACCATTCAAAATAGTTTGAATTCAAATGGAAACATCCATTCCTTGAATTGTGAAGTATCTCTTCCTGAATACTCTGGAAAGCATCATGATCATTTCATTGATCTCTTTGCTAAAGTCCGATCTCTTGGGTTGATCAGCAAGCTTGATCAAGGATTTATTTTCAACTCTCATCCATTTTTTTGTTCAAATGGATCCTGTTAGCTTCCTTGTGGTTGCTAAATAATTTCAATGCCTCTGCCTCATTGAATTTCCTGGGGTTCTATGGTGTAGGTGCATTAAACATAAACCTTATCATCTGTGGAGTATGATCAATGATGAAATTCCCATTCAAGTCTACACATTGTCTAGTTGTGAGATTGTAAGCCCTAGCTACAGTAAGTATGAGTTCAGGACATTGGACTAATAGAGGAAAGAGGGAAACATGTGCTAATCTGGATTGAACAATCCTTAGTGTTCTCCCTGTCACATCCTCTGTGAAATTTTCTTCAAACAACTCCTCATAGTTGAATGGTCCTAAGTTAGTATCAGTGATATCAGCCCAATCCGAATCCACCTTATTGGATGTAAGAGTAGCTTCCTTGTGCTTGCATCTCAAGGTGTAAGGGAGTCGCTCCACCTTTGTCTTCTTAGGCTTTGTTCCCTATCTTGAAATTTCTACAACTTGGCTTCTTTGAGAAGCTTCCTCCAATGCCCTTGACATCCTATATCCCTATAATACAACCCTTGATTAGATCAACAAAGGCATCAAAATCATTACATAATACATTACCTCTCATACCATTCTCTATTCCTTCAAGATAATTCTCCATACTTAGTCAAATTTTATATCCACTAGAAGCAGAGTCAGGAAAGAATTAGGAACATAAAGCATTTTAACACAGGTAGGATCGAGATCAGAACCAGAACAAGATCAAAACCAGGATTAGAATAGAAACCAAACCTGAAACCAATCGATAGTTCCAAGTTCGTTTCCCACTCTAGTTCTGCTTCCGCTAAAAACCAAGGGTGAAGACCAGAGTCAATAGTCATCAAAAGTGGGATCATTTTGGGAATTAACTCTCATGCAAACACTTATGGGATGAGTTCATTCCCAGATCCACTTCTGCTAGTTTACCATTCAAATGTTCAAAGAAATTTAGAAGATGTGGTCACATAAGCTTAAGACTTGGGTCACATGAATATATAAGAAAACTTTAAATAAAGGGGCTTAACCTCACCCTTTAATAGGACAAAGACCATATTTGAATTTTAGGGCTCCACATTATAATGGTCATCGCACAAACCCTAGTTTGTGTGACTCGTCAATTCAAAAAATTAGGGCATCAAGAACCTGACATGAAAACCATTGAATCAACATGGGAATAAGATCAAAGGAGTTGTTTAAATAGATTTGAACACTTTTAAAGCACAAAAAACCCCTTTACGAAACCCTAGTTAAAACTAGGGCATGAAAAAACGAACATGTCACAAAAGCGACAACAGAACAACAAGACAAATAGAAAAAATAGAAAAAGAAAAAAGGAAAACGAGAGAAAGACAAAATGAAACCATAAAAAAACAAGGGAATGAGTGAAAATCCACAGGAAAGATCCCATGAATGTGAAAAGGACCCTACCTTGAAATGCCACCAACAAAGGTTGAAACTCATCAAGAATCTGCTCACCAACACCCCTCTGCAATCAAATCATGCTCTTCTCAAAGTTACTTAGGCCATGGTTTGCTAAAACAACTTAGACAATAAAGATAATGAGTCAGTTAACCTTGATTAAGATTTTAAAAGCATTTCACGCATGTGAGGAGGCTGTAATTAATGCCATAAATGTAGTTGATTGGGCACAAAACCAAAAATGTAAATGAGTAAACAACCAATGTGGAAATCAAAGGTAGGGTAGACATAGAAACGGAGGCAAAATAGAACAAGAAACTTTACCTAAGTCTCTTATCTAATTATGAATCTGGTTCTCATCTCACAGCAGGGAAAGACAACAAAGGGAAACGAGGACGGAATTGGAACCAAAACTGGACATGGAACTTTTACAAAGTTCCAAGTTTGGTTCCTATTCTATTTTCACTCCCGACAAAGGAACAAACACTGACACAAAGACATCAAAAAAAGAAATGATAGGAAGTGGGACCAGAACAAAAACCAAACCCGACCAAGACACAAACGAAGACAAAAACAAAAATCAAATGAGTTGGAGCATGATCAAAACCAAAATGGATCCAAATTTTTTACAAAGTTCCAAGTTCATTTCCATTTCTAGTTCTGCTTTCGTAAGAGTGGAAAACAACACACAAGAAAACAAAAGACAACTCAAGGGAGAAAAGGACCGAAGAGCGCAAGAAAAACCAAAAACACAAAGAAAAATGACAAGGCAAGGGCAGGGCCAGAATTAGAACCAAAACCAGACTTGGAACCTTCACATATTTTCAAGTCCAGTTTCCATTCCGGTTTCTCTTCCGCTAGACCAAAAAGAAACAAGGACTTAGGAGGAAAAAGAACAACTCTTAAAACTCAAACAAAAACACAAAGACAAACAAAACACAAGGAGGGACCCATTTTGACCAAAACAAAATGGGGTGGTTATGCAAGGCATAACACTACTCACAGTGGCATGATATGTGGAATAGGTGAAGGCTTGTTAGCTACTCCTACTCCTAGTACTGAAATTGGAAATGTGAATGTATAAATAAGATTTTGTAGATTTTGAAACAAAATGGGTATGACTGGTGCCTACTTCTATTGGGGTAATGGAATCAAGAGGTGAATGATATGTGACTAACTTAATGGGTGATCCCACAATAGTGGTTTACAATGTTTGGCCAAACTAGACAATGAAATCATTTTTTTTAACTAAATCTTCACTTTTGGGTACCTATAGCGGCTAAACCGTGAGGAAATTGAAGATGATGAAAATTAGAGTTTTGTGAAATTTTGTCTGTAGATTCTTAATATATTTTGTCAAAATTCTTTTGGAATCAGACAGACCCTACTTTTCCATCTCCCTCAAAAACTAGTTTTTCTAAAACAACATTTTTAAAAGTGACGCCACCGTGATAACATATAACCTTTTTTTCCATGAAGGATAAAATTTAATTCTTTCTCAGATTAGATTTGTAACTCATATATCTAGTGCTTCCACTTGGTTATATAGTTTTTTATTGAATATTTTCTTTAATCAAGTTTTAAAGTCAAACCAATTACAATTCGTATTATTAGAGTAATCAGATAATGCACAACATTTTTGTGTCTATCAAAATTCTTTTATTGATCAAGGACTTCAATATCTAGTGCACTCATATTTTTCAATTTTTTTTTATAATCTGCTATTTTTCCACATGTGTAGAACACAGAGCTCGATTTTTAGTGAAAAACCTATGTTTAATAAAACTAAAAAACAAATACATATAAAACCAAAACATATTAAAATTATATTTGTTGGATAGCACATTCTAAGGACTACCTGATTCCAGTTGGGCTTGTGAAGTCTCCACCATTTTCATCTTCAACCTGAGCTCCGAAGTGCAAAAAACTGATTTTTTTGTCATAGAGAGCAGGAATTAGGGAAATGGGAGGTTCGCTCAAACCAGGGGAGTTCGAGTGAACCCCCAGGGGTTTGAGCGAACCTGGGTTTGCTCGAACCCAGCTTCGATCGAAATCCATTTTCATAAGGGATTTTCATTTTCCTTTTTCTGGTGGATGGTCCATACCTTCATTAAATAGGTTCACTCGAACCCTGGTTCAAATGAACCCTTTTTTGGTTTTTTCGAACCAATGAGTTCGTTCAAACCCCCAAAATGAAATTTTTTGGCTGGGGGTCATTTTTTGCAAGTTTTCTTTCCTCATTTGAATTATAAACCACTTTTGTGGGTTTACCCTACTGGCCACAATTTGAATTGTTTGGCACTACTAGAAGTTTATGAATGGCATAAATGTGCAAGAATGTAACTATAAGACTCTTCTTATCGATCCAAATGATTCTTTCCAGGTTACTATGATCAACTAATAGGAAGTTTTAATCCTTTTGAAGGAACTGATTAGCTGGATCACACAAAAGCAACAAGTGTGCCCTGAAAAATCAAATATACTTCTAATTTGAATAACAAGATAGAATCAAACTAGAGATAGTATGATAATTTTAACAATTATAGGGCTCTTCTTATTGATCCAAATAATTATTTCAGATTACTATGACTTATTAAAAGGATTTTTAATTCTTTTGAAGAAACCAATTAATTAAAACCACACAAGAACAATAAATGTGCCTTGATAAACCGAGCTTGACAGACCAATTTAAATA
>VDFB02382465.1:0-48488 GCA_007258455.2 Sequoia sempervirens | reverse complement strand
ATGAATCTCTTAAGCTTATTCACTTTCGAGTGACATCAACTATTCTTCTTTCTTGGTTGTAATTTCCTTAAGCCATAGCCACCTTAGTCACCATTTTACACTGAAATTGTCATTCGTACATCTTTCCCTCGTGCCATTGTCATTCACGTCATGCACTTTCTCATGTTCATCCTTGTTTTTCTTTGAATAGAGTGTTGAAGAGACATTGTGAAACCATTTTCTCACATTGTCTTCACCTTTTAGTTTACCATTCCTTATCTAGGAATGATTTGTGAACACTATTAATAGAAAAATTGAGCCATCACTTGATAACTTAATAGATTGACAAGAAGGATAACTTGTCTAGCACTAACTAACATGACAAGGCTACTAACTACAAATTAGACATGAAAGATAAGTTTTGTAGGGGTAACAATATTGGTACTAACAACTAGCCAAATTTTAATACAATAGGGAGAAGGATAGCTTCTCTCAAGCAGTATTATCATTTCTCAATATGGAGCTTTGAGTGCTTGAATAATCTTTTTTTATTACTTCAAAGTTCATAAAGATAGTGAATTAATTTTTGTGATGGCCATAGCGTGTGTTTTTACTCATCAAATCATCAAGAAAAGGATGAGAGAACATTACCTTGCAAAAGTTGGATATGGGATAAATGCCTTCGCCTCTGCAAGTTGGTTTGGCAATGGTTTTCTTCTATATTTAAAATTTGGAAGAGAAAGAATATTGTTGTCCCTAGAAGCCCTATTGCTTGTAATGCAAAGAAAAATCCCAAATTTCAACCATGATGCAACTAATTAGACTAATACCTAGTAAATGGTGTTTTTTGCAATGTTCCAACTAATGTGATGTTTATTAGGATTAAACTATGTAGTTCTTGAGTCAAACGCATTGGCCCATATATTGTAATGTCCCTTACCTGTCTTGCCCTAGAATTTGCATGTTGATTAGGTTTAGGGTTTCTTCTTTCCAAATGAATGTTCTCCTAATTCAATAACCCTAGATTTGAACCCTGTATTCACCATATAACATATCTATTAGCATTAATATCTAGATATCCAAAATATCAGCATAATCATAAAGCAATAATGAAGACATAAGAGGAGTGCCATAGGTGGATCCACCTTGAAGCCCTCATATTAAACTAAAGAGGATTGTCCATCACAATCCTTCTTGCCTAGTGGCTTAGTACCTACATACTCCACTCATGGCAACACCTCGAAAGACATTCATCCTATCAGGGGAGAGGAATCATAGAGTCCAAGTGGCCTAAGGCCTACCACCTCCTATTGCCCAACCCTTGCTTTGGGCCTGTGGGGCTGAATCTTAGGTGGGATTGTAAGGCCTACCACCTCCTATTGCCCAACCCTTGTCTCGGGCTTGTGGGGCTGAATCTTAGGTGGGACCGTAAGGCCTACCACCTCCTATTGCCCAACCCTTGTCTCAGGCCTGCGGAGCAGAATGCCTAGGTGGGACCCCCACCCCTCCATGACCCAACCCTTGCCTCGAGCCTGTGGAGCAGACTATTGCACAACCCTTGCTCGGGCCTGTGGGGTGGAAACCTGGGTGGGATTTTCAGGAAAACCAACTTACTCATGATTCGCCCTTCCTAACATGTTCACAAACACATAGCAGACAATCTTTATATAAACACAAAATATGTAGTTGTCATTGATTCTTTTATATTCATCCATTATGCTTATGAGAATACTGACATGAGCGTGTAACCAATTCAGCTATATCATGGAAATGTATCAAAATGTAGAAGTAATATGAAGCAACATTAATATACACAAATCTATGTCAATTCTTATCACATTTCTTTCTATCCATGGGTTGCCAATGATGTATGAGGCCATTGATAATGCATTCTACCAATAAGAGGTCCAACATCAATCTACTCTAAATGCAATCACAGTTATTATTGAGTTCCTTTAACAACAATGTCTATTCCTATAATGTCAAAGGAAGAACATTGCATCAATAATCAGATTAGCATTCTCCCGTAAATATCATAATAAGCTGGTACCAGTCTCAGAGACGCGTCTCAAAGACTGGTACTGGTATGGGAGACTGGTATCGGTACAAATCTCCAAGACGCGTCTCAGAGGGGGGGAGACGTGTCTCCCGACAACTATGATATTTAAAATAATTTTGTATATATTTTTAATATTTATTTTATTATTTAAATTGTCAACATTATGATAATTATAATAATAATGCTACATCGTTATATTGTCAACATATATTATTTGTTTATTATAATGATTATAATTATCTAGTATTTGTATCTCGGAAATGGCAATATATTATTTAATATTCGACTATTATAATTATAATGTTATCAGTGATAATTATAATTATAATAATATTTAAATTGTATTTCTTTAAATTTATATTTGATATTGATTTAATGTTCCCACACTTTGTATTTTAGTGTGTAAGAGACCAGGTGTCTCTTAGCCCAAATCCTCTGACGGAAAATGTGTTTAATTTGTTTCGTAGTTTCTGATTTTTATGAGGGTTTTGAGTAAATAAGAGAAAGTGCGATTTTCAAAAGAAATACAATAATATTTGTAAAATGCCAGAACAATCATGAATCTAGATCCTTTGCTCTGAGAATACTATCCTTATTCAAATCCAATCATTACAATATGACAGGTAATACATGCAAAGTAAAAAGCAGCTGGAAATCAATTAAAGAACCTGATTTTTTATTGCAGCCAGGCGCACAGATTGAAGAAGTAAAAAAAATACATGATAATACAATCCTTTCCTTCAATCGAAATATTGCCAAACACCCTGGATAGGTAGGCACCAAGTCTGGAGGAGTCAAAGACACAATAACCAAGGCGTTTTTCCTTCCTTTGTTCACACGCCAAACTGAAAGTACAGTACGGCTACAGCAGCAAATAAGTACAGCTGGGAGATATAAAAGACAAACAACTGGCAATGATCTGCAATTAGGTTGCCCCTAATGTCTGGTGGATAAACTCTTCTCAAGCCCTTCTAAAAATATCTCTGTAATCACAAATGCAACCTCTGGATGAAGTTATCCTGTTTGACAATCTTCAACTGATATTTCACAGTCTCAGTATGTCAGATCTTGAAGAGGGAACATTCCTCAAAACCTGTTGATTTGCAGAAACCCTGGTTTCTCAAACCCCAACGCTCTCAGAGAGAAAAGTTAACAAATTCAAATAATTAATCACATAAGTTCGATTTGCTCTTTGAAAGAATATATAGCTTCCTTCAATAATTCGACTTTTCTCATTAAATCCATTAAATTGCATTTAATAATAAATATTCGCCCTTTTTCAATACTTTGGCTAATATTTATTAAATGGCGTCCTTTTTGATTTAATGAATATTAAATTCATTAAATATTAATTTTCCCCTCTTTCCTTATACAGTATTAAAATACTTTATAATTTGCCATTTAAATATTAACTTTAATATTTCATTAAAATGACTTTATATTATAAAGTCAAATTAATTATTCCATCATTTATTATTAAACGCTTCTGATAACCCCCGTTTGCTCAACCAAACATCAAACCGGGTCGATACTGAGCTGACCAGCTAAACCAGGTGCCCTACCCAAAATAGCAGCTTCCGCCCGCTGACTTACTATAAATAGTAAGTATCTGAAAAACCTCTCTGAAAGAGTCTACGAAGCCCAACCTGAATCAACTGAAGGAGTAACGTCCCGAAACTCTGGATAACTGCCAAGGAAGACCCTCTCATCACATTTGTCAGCCTACGAGGGTCAAAATGATAGGCTCACTCCTCAACAAACAATGTCAGCTAAAACGGGGACATTACATGGTGTCACCGTTTTTGGGGACATGACATATCATGAGTAGTGGTTCACAAGAACCTATCTTCATGAGCATGAATGGTCCACTTAACACTCACTACATCTAAGTGATGCTCACAAAGGGCAAAGTATCGAGACTTCTTGAGAAGTCACCCATCCCAATACTAGTCCAACTCAAGCATGCTTAGCCATGGTCTTTCCTCCAACACCAAATCCATTTAGCTTGCAACCCCATTTGCAAAACCTTCAACCAATGTTATACCTTGTGAATCGTTCATTATAGAGATCCTTAGCTCATTCATTAGGCACAACATTTGTTGATGGTTTTGCAAATGAAGTAGTAATCTAAGTGGACTTAATATTGGAGGAAGCTCCATAGTTAAGCGCATTTGAATCAAAGTATTACGAGGATGGGGTGAACTTTCAGAAGTCTCGATGCTTAACCCCTATGAGCATCACCTAGATGCAATAAGTCCTAAGTGGACCATTCACACTCATGATACATGGGTTCTTGTGAACCACTACTCATGAACTATAGGTCAATGAGTTTGACTCAAAAACTACATAGTTGAATCTTGATAGAACATCACATAATTTGGCACACTGCACAAAACACCACCTTCTTGTTAATGAATGAGCTTATGATCTCTATAATGAATGGTTCATAAAGTACAATGCCTCATCATGGTTTTGAAAATGGAGTAGCAAGCTAAGTGTTATTGATCTTGGAGGAATCTCCACAGTTAAGGCATGCTTGAGTCAAAGTAGTATTAGGATGGATGACCTCATAGGGAGTCACAATGCGTGACCACTACAAGCATTATCCAGATGCAATGAGAGCTAACTAGAACATTCATGCTCATGAGAAATGAGTTCTTGTAAACCACTCCTCATGAATTATGGTTCAATGAGTTTGACTTAAAAACTACACAATTGAATCCTAAAAACATCACATAGTAGGCTAAATGTTTTCCATGACTTTAAACACTGGTAGAGACTTTGCATTAAAATGTTAAGCGTCCGGTCAGCCCTCACTGATTATAGGAAAGGCTCATAGAATTCCAAGCTGAGCTACCTGGATCTTTGCATGTTTTGGTATGAAAGCCAGCAGACCAGCTGGAAGCATGCAGTTCACTGATGTAACTTCACATTAAAATGTGAAGTGTTTGGCCAGCCCTCAGTGATTATAGGAAAGGCAGGTAGAATTCCAGGTTGAGCAAACTGGATCTTTACATTCCAGCAGACCAGCTGGAAGTATGCAGTACACTGATATAATTAGATCCTAGTTTTTCTTAAACATACCTTTCTGCCTGTGTTCAAAGAGACTTTGTAGCCTTTATTTAACTAACTTACAAAGCATGCAAAGACAATATAATTTGTCATTCGATGACTCCATGAATAATTGTTTTAAACTTTTTCTGTTTATTAGCTTCTTTGTCAGATTATAATTAATGCTCCAATATCAACACCAAATTCTATGAACAGACAAGCCACCTTCATAGAAAAACTCACCTCAATAATTGAGCCAATTGTTTGAATAATGTGGTCAAATATACGTGTCCTTTCAGCCTCAAAAGCATTCCAGTGAAGAAGGCACTTGTATATAATACAGGCAGCAACAGGTGTATCATTGCTAAATCCTACATCCTGCTTGACACACTTGGTAAGAGCTTCTTGATTATCCTGTCAGGTGGCAACACTCAAATCCATCAGGCTAGAGTCATAAAATCCAATATATGTTCAATTCTCATTCAATGACTTTGATATTATAAATATACCTGCTGCCTATCAATGATGGACTTTGATTGCCGTGGTTCTGACAGGACATTATTCCGTTCTCTTATAATTTGAGAGCCAATAGGTGAATCCTAATACCAAAATTTCTTGTGTGTGAGTCAATGCAGGAAGATGAGCAACATTTTCCAAGAATTGAATTTGCAATTCAAAACAAAATAAGGTGAGAATCTTACAAACATAGATTTCTGATTCCCATTAGACAGCCAGTGAACTTCAGGAATATTCTGTATCACAAAACACCAAATAATTGAGTTCATGGTCATAGGAAATCACATGAAACAGGAAACAACACAAAAGTGAAATATGTCTAGTTGATTCAATATTGAGACGACCTTTCTTATTTAAAAGAATATAATTCCCCAATTGAAAGAAAATACAGGATACAAAATATTTAGGCAAAGAGTTTAAGCCTCCCTAAATAAAAGAATACAAACTACATCTTTTACAAAAGAATGCATTTGATATGTCGTGATATTTATTTCAATTAGAAGATATAAAAGACAAAAGTAAACCAGCATCACTCCCAAAGAACAGTACTGCACCTGCATACTCATAGGACTTGCACGATTGCCAAGGACATTAGATAATGGAACAGCTAAAGCTTTCTGTCGTAGAACTTGATTTTCAGATTCTAAACTTGATACTTTAGTTTCCAATCTGCAATAAAGAGGAATAGTAAATTTCAATAAAGAGAAAGTTTGAAAATAAAATCTGTTCACATAAATCTATGAGTTTCATAAGATGACTAAGATTGCTTGTAGGTTTTATCTTTGATATATAATTAAAGCCCTAATAAATATGGACCCAATGGAAAGAATCTGGTTTGCTATCAATTCAATACTTCTCTTTTATTTATTGCTTAGTTTCTTTCAGCCTAAGAACTGTCCAGAGATTCAGTTCCCTTAAGCATGTTCAGATATATTTTATACTACTAAGTTCATAAAAGAAATTTGGAGAAAGAAAAGAAAAGTGCTATATTTATTATATGGTCATAAACTGGTCGCATATAAATAAAACCTATTTAAAAAGAAACTAAAATGGCACAAACAATACCTGTGCAACATCTCCTCAAGGCGAGCAATCCTTGATTCAGCTTCCTCTCCTTTTCTGAGTCTTTCTTCATTTTCTTCTGTAGACATTTCCAATTCCTTTTTTGTCTTGGCATATTTCATCTCTAGCGTCTCCATTGAGATCTGCACAATAGCACTGCTAAGCCATAAAGAGACTTAAGGTGAAAATAAACCTATTAGATATTATAAAGTAAACTTCATACTTGCTGATCACCATTTTTTAAAACAACATAATAGCTCTGCATAATCGGAATTATATATATCCAATACTCTTGCAATTTGAATATCGCATTTGTTCCCTTTAATTTCTGTGTCAATTGTCATTTTGATATCAATCATAATTGATCTTTCAATTCCCATCTTTCCTTCATCACAAGTTCAGGTCATTAGCTGAAGTCATGGGATGTATTGTTCTTTATATGGTTAGTTAACCCACTTGTAAAGTATGTAATTGTAAAGGAAAGGTCCTATGTGGTTCATGGGTAAACGTTTAAACATTAAACTTTAGAATTTAAATACCAAAAAGGTCATAAAACACTATCAAGGTGTTAGTATTTAAAAGGGTGGACCAAATGTAAGGGAGGCCACATATTTTAAACACTGGTTCACACATTTTCACCCACCTCCCACAATGCATATCAAGAAAGCTCAAATTTAGAAAAATTGAAACCCTCCTATCGTCAAAATGAAATGCACTGAGACAAACATTTTAGATAATACAAGCAAGGTGTGTTGATGATAACATTCAACTTCAGTTGCATTCTTCCAGCCTATTATTGTTGATTAAATAAATTAAATAATAGCTAGAGAGCTATTTAATTTATAGAGTCCTCTATCCATAAAGAGGTGTAATTTAATTGATTGGCACTAGTTTCTATGTGTGCCGACCACCTCTCTATTGGTTGCGTCATAAATAGAAAAGGCATTTGTTATTGAAGGCCGACCTCCTATCCTTGTAATTATATTTTGTATGGTGGCCGACTTATCTCTTGAAGAGGTGCGACCTCTCTATCATTGTGTATATATAGAAGATCATTTGTTCTCATTTACACATCAAGCAAGTTCGATTCATTACTTCATTCAAGTGCGAATTTCCTCAAGAGCAGGTTGCGAATTTCTTCAAGGGAAGATTTAGATATTAAGGAGGTGCAGATTATTATCTGTCATTGCATCTTGTGTAGGTGCTGAATATTGGCCTTGTGATTGGCCTCATTGTAAAGAGAATTGTTGCCACTATTTATATATATAAGAGAGATCTTTGTTGCTGGGTTTTTCTCCCTCAAGAGGAGGGTTTTCCCAGGGTATCTGCTGTGTTATTGTGTCTGATTTGAATTAATTTTCTGTGCATTAAATCTGATCATTAAAATTTACAAGGTGCATATAAGAAATTATTTGGGAATTCATCCAACCTGTTGCAAGCTGTTGACCTTGCATTTCACATCCCCAAGCCTATTAGAAGTATGAGAAAAGATCAATACAATAGTAAAATAGAGGAACCTATTTGGTAAGAAGCATTTGCATTCATGATGCAAACTAAAACAAATTTTAAACACTATAAATATAAAGTCGCAACCGCAAGGTATGACTGATGTGAAACCTAAAATGGAGTTAAAATAATCCAGCTTACCAAAATCCTAAACCTAGCCACACTGTCAGCATCTATCAAAATGGAAAAGGCATCTCTCCCGACATTTGATGGAGAAGGGAACCTGCTTGGCGTTTGTTAAAATTCTCTTTGGTTATGTGAAATAAATGAAATTCCATTATTGTTCTGCATCTGAAAAAAATTGCAGTGGAGTGGTGGAACAGTAGCCAAAACTAAGCCAGCAACAAAAATTTTTGAAATTTTGAAAAGAGTGATGAACAAGTGCTTTGGACTCAAACAACCAGCTAGAATACTTTCAACAAAGGAAACTAGTAAAGTACAGCATACCAACTGGACACCTGCTCAATAGCATACCGAACTTAATTGTAGAATAACAAACTCAAATTCAAAGCCATCTTAAACAATACATTTATGAACCCACAAGCACAGCTGATTCAGCTACCTTAGCTAAAGGCAACTACCCAATAATCAAAATATAAAACACAAATCAATCACTTAATCTGCTGACAAGCAATGAAAAACAATCATTATATTTCAAGGTTACCCCAAGTTTCCAGGACAGGGACGGCAGGGGACGACGGGACGAGTCCCCAAGTTTCCAATTTTTGAGGCCAAATTTAGGGACGGCAGGGGACGGCTATATAAAAATATAGGGAAATTTTAAATATTCAATAGATAACATGGATAAGGCATGCATAATATACATTATAGAACATTCACATATAACATTTGTGTTCAAGTTGATATGGTTTATTGGGTATGCATTGATCTTAATGAATTAGTTAGAATTTATTCAATGGAAAGCTTGATTTTGAACTAAGAAAACAGATACTCTGATGATAATTTTTTTGTTTATTGATAACTAGAACAAGGGAGTGCAGCCTTCTGAGAATAATAGTGAGTTGCATTAGGCAAATAATCTGCACAGTTACCATGTTATTGTTTTGCATGATCAGATGTCCCAAGGCCCGCTATGTATCATCTTCACAATAGAGTAAGACCTGTGAGACTTATTTATGAGGCACAGTAGCATTGAGAACAAGCACTGAGTGTTGGGTTATTCACTAGAATTCATCTTGGCACCTCAGGACATAAACCAATATTGAATAATTGTATCAGCTACACTTATCCAAAGTTTCAAGACAACAAGCAGTGGCACCAATTTATTTAATGGGTGGACATAATTAAGTTCACACTCCCTTGCTATGAAAATGTGTTTTATGTTTTGTTTTGACCATGCTTTGATGCGAGGCACGGTTGACCATCCTAGGGACGGCCAGGGGACTTCTAGGTTGGCTAACTGTCCCAAGGACAGCCAGGGGACTCCTAGAAGTCCTCTGGCCGTCCCCCTGTCCCTTGGTCATCCCTGTCCCCTGTCCCTTGGTCGTCCCCAAGTCCCCTGGTCGTCCCCGGGACTGGTCAGCAGTCCCCCATCCGATCAATGGCGTCCCCCCGTTTCAGGGACGTTTCCTAAAAATTTTGCAAAAAGGGGGACGGTCCCCTGCCGCCCCCCAGTACCCAAAACGGGGGATTTGGGGGGACGCGTCCCCAGGTATCCCTGTTATATTTAACTTAGGAATTCATAGTGATCGTTTCATAGGGTGAATCTATTAGAAGTCAGTAAGGAGTCTGGAGCCTTCACTTGAAAATCAGGCCTTGTCTAGGGAAATGAGTCTGCCCAAGAGAACAAAGTGATTATGACCCCCAAAAAATCAAGAATTAATAATGAAGAAATTAATTATATATCTCAGAACATTGTGTCAAGCCTTGTCACATCTTCTAGAAAGGTAAATAAGATTTGTCATACACCCCACTCACCTCAACTACAAAGGCCAACTATGCAGAATGAATTTTCTGAAAAAAGAGAATCATAAACAACAATCAGGAAACCAGCTTGCAATAAGCATTTATCAATATAGATACTCAACAGTGTTCTCAAGTTCTTCATCAATCATCCAAGCGCAATTCTTCCCCTACAACTAGGTGGCATTTAGGGCTTAGTAGCAAATCTAAATAATCGTTATTAGAGAGTCACATGTACAACATAATTCATAGCATCTAGACAAAAAATTTAAACCTTCTAAGGCCTGTAATTACCATTTGAACTCTCAAAAATCACTAACAATATATTGAAATTGACTTCAACATCATGTGTATTTTAAATTCTGTAGTCCTAGCACCACATTTATAAAAGTAAGTTATGGAAGCAATACATCAGTAAGTAAATGCAAAGTTTTAGGTTATCTTCAACACTGTGATTGTGTTCTAAATAAAGGAAAAATACATGCATACAATTTCCGGCCTTCATATTCCACCTTAAACTATATATGTGTAAGATATATATGTCATTGTTTCCATTATGAGCTTCTTACATTTTGAAATCCTGAATATATAGCCCTCCCAACTTATGGAGTATCAACCAATGTTGTAGGCTGTATAACAAAAACCCTGTTATTAGGTATCACCATAACATGCAGCATACATGGTGTATTTAGAGTTCCTTAAATATAGTTAGCATAACACTCAGCATACATGGTGTATTAGGTATCACCATAACATCAACACATGTTAGTTCTATAGTTAACAAATGGTGTATTTTCATCAATTATATTTATGGAACTCTAAAGGTTCTCTACTCAAGGGATGTTACATTCAAGGAACTTAGATTCTTGACCAAGGAAGAATAGTCGAAGAAGAATAAGAGGGGAGGGTGCATTTTTAAAGAAAACTCAAGCAGTAAATAGCAAAGTAGACAAGGAAACTTGGGAGAAGAAGAGGCAAGTACATATGGAACAAAATTTGAAGAAGAACAAGGTGGATATGCAATAGGAATCTTCACGGGTAGCTATGAAAAGGTCTAAAAGGAAGCTAAGATCACCTCATAGATATAGTCCACCAGATTTCCATTGTGTTTTTTCTCTACAAGGCAGCTGAGATCACCTAACCGGTATAGTCCACCAGATTTCCATTGTGTTTTTGCTCTACAAGGCAGCTAAGATCACCTCACAGGTATAGTCCACCAGATTTCCATTTTGTTTTTGCTCTTGTACTAATAGTGAATTAAGTTCCATGTAAGAGGCTGTCACTTCTAAAGATAAAAAGCATTAGAAGAATGCCATGGACGAGACGACGGCATTCAAGCAATGTAAGAATTGGGATTTGGTTGATTTACATAAGGATAGGGTGGGTGTTCAACAAAAAGTTAAAGAAAATGGAGCACTTGAGTGGTACAAGGCACGATTGTTGGCAAATGGTTATTCAAGTTGAGGGAACAAACTTTGATGAGATTTTTTCTCTTGACGCTAAGTTGAGTTCTATCACAATGTTGTTATCCATAGCTATGGCATTTGATTTGGAAATTGAACAAATCAATGTCAACACAACATTATTACATGAAGCCTTAGAGGAGGAAATATAAATGGAACATCCTGTAGGATTCAAGATTGAAGGTAAAAATAAATTGTTTTGTAAGCCAAATAGATCTTTGTATGGATTAAGGCAATCTCCATGCACGTGCAACCAAAATTTTCACACAAACATGCTAGAATTTGGTTAAGAAGTGTTGTTAATCATTGTGTATACTTCAAACAAGTAGATGATCACATTATAATTATTGTTTTATTTTTGATGATATACTTATCATTGGAGATAGTAAAGCATCAATTAAGGAGCTTAAAACTTAGTTGTCTAGTAAATTTGATATGAATGACTTAGGAGCTGCGAGATACATACTCAGTATCAAAATAGCAATGATAGAACCAACAGGGGACTCTGGTTAAGCTAGACAAAGTTACTTGAAACTATTTTGCAGAGACTTGGAATGTTGGATTATAAAACAGTAAGTTCACCCCTACAAATTGGCAAAAAACTGAGTTTGGAACAATGTCCTAAATCTACATAAGATTTGGAGCACATACGGAATGTTCCTTATGATAGTGCAGTAGGAAGTCTCATGTATGTGATGGTCTATTGAAGACCAAGGATTGCCCAAGTAATGGGAGTTCTAAGTAGGTTCATGCTAAAGCCTAGATAAAGGACATCCGACAAATGTGAAGAGACTGTTCAAGTACCTAATTCTCAATTATTGTTTATCATAGTACTAATAATGTGGGAGAGTGCATAGGGATTTGTTGATTCAGATTGGGATTGAGATCTTGATATTCGGAGGTCAACAAACGGTTGTGTTTATTATATTTGGGGGAGCAACAAGTCGCGTGAACAAGAGGCAGCAAACAATTGCCCTGTCAACTATTGAACCAAAATATATGGCCACAACACATGCTTGTAAGGAAGCAGTGTGGTTGAAGAAGTTGATTGACAATATTGATTTTAAGAGTCGTACAGTAGTGAAATTTAATTCGCAAAGTGCAATTTGTTTGGCTAAAAATCATGTTTACAATGCTAGAGCCAGGCATATAGATGTTCAAAATCATTTTGTGAGGGAGATGGTTGAAAGTAGAAAGGTCCAAATGGAGAAAATTGATACTCAAGAAAATATTGCACATTCTTTGACAAAACCTATAAGGATTGTCAAGCTCATGTGGTGTAGAGACGAGATGAGCTTATCCCATTCTTGAGAGCATAAGGTTAATCTCTTTGGTTGCTCTCCAGCGATAAATATCAAGTGAGAGAATGGTAAGACTTGGGTGATATACACCTACAAAGAGTCCTTGTAAGAAGAGTTTGCTTGTAGAATACATTACAGTGATATGCAGAGAGTTTTCAAGTATTGCAATATAGCACTTATGTTAACTAACCTGTGTTGATGTTGTAGTAATGAGATATAGTGCAGCATACATGGTTTGTCTAAATGTACTGGTGCTGTGACAGCAACTGCAAGTCATTTGGTTAAAAAAAAAAAAACTCACAACCAAATATGAGAATAGGTTTTTTTGGAAGCAATAATAATGATGCAAAAACACTTGCAATAGAATTGGACTCCATGCAGCACAATTTGAGAGCAAGATAATGTTCTAGAAGATGGCACAAGGCACCACAAGAAGTCAAAAGTGATGTCATATTTGTATGTGTTACCGCAAGCAAGGAGTCGGTAGTGATGGCTCTACTAGAAACATGTATGCATACCCACAGTGTTAAGGTTGTAACTAGTGATTCATAGCATGTGGCAATGACAAAGTATACAAGGTGACTGTCTATGTGGGGGCATCATACTTGGCACTTTATGCAATATGCTGATGTTATGTATAGTCAGATTATAGTTGCATGACACTTGGTGTTCCTTGGGTTGGTTGGACAGTTACAATTGGTATTCCAATGAATACATCTATATGTATCACCTCATGTGAATGTGACAAGGTTAGACACTACAAATACTGATATCATTGGATTGAACATTGCCTAGTGTGTAATTAAAGCAATTGCAGAAGACGTGCGTTGTAGATTGAGACCATGTAAAAGTCCAAAGACCTTGTTGTATTGAATTGTTTTTCTTTTTAATAATATAACTATAAACATCTTTTGGTGGTGAGTTTTCTCCCGAAAGGGTTTTCCAGTTAAATCTTTGAGTCTTGTGTGTAGTCTTGTGGATGCATATTGTTTCATTTACTTTCATACATATTGCTAGATAGAATTTTCAAGTGTTCTTTATTGTTATCTAAATGCATAAGTTTAAGCTATCTTTATCTAGTCTATTGGTCATCTACAACACAGGTCAAAATTCCTAATAAATTCCATAGTTACCTGAAGACTACTACCCTAACACTTGGTATTCATCTCCCAAATTACACATCCCATCTGGGACACCCATATGAGGATGTCTCTAGACATCAGGAGACTTTAGATGAAGTTTCTTTGCATCTATATACATCACCTACAAGCATTCCTTGAAAACTGAGAAACTTTCTATAAAGGTTTCTCAGATATATCATGTAAATTACATTCTATTTCCCTAAAGTATTGATATGTGGTTCACAAAAGCTAAAATAACTAAAGAAATACTTGTAGTTTTCTATTTCTTACATAAAAACTTACAAACTTTTTTTGTAGCAGAATTTGTACTTATCAAATCCCACAAAGGTAATAGTACAAAGAGATGATTCTGATTACGAAGAAACAAGTCTGATCTGTAGATTTAGCAGCCTATGATCCAATTTGCTAGAGCTGAACAAATGGGTAAGTCTAACCCAGAAACCCTTTCTTGTGGAAGCAATAGAGATATATCCATGTACAAAAACAGATTCCATTATCTTTTGTGAAGCCAAGGAGGACAAAGATTGTATTTTGGCCAAAGGCCCATAGTATTGGGGAATGCATCTTTATTTGTCAAAAAATGGTTCCCAAATTTTAACCTGATGACAGAAAATTTCTTGGTTTTACCGATATGGTTGTGGCTGTGCAATCTTCTACAGCACTTTTGGCTTGACCCATCTTTGGAAAGTAGAGGTATATCCCCAGGAAAGTTTGTGTCTATTTCTTATAAAAGTTTGGGTCCCTGGCATAAAGCTTTTCCTCATATTCTGGTAGAAGTGGATTTATGTGTTGGTCTTCCAGCTGAAAACTGGCTGAAAGTTGGCAGTAAGCTTTGGAAAAACTGCTAGATTATGAGAGGCTGGCACTTAGATGCATGTCCAGGTTAAAAAAGCTATGCCTCTGGTATGACATCCTAGTGGACGTCAAACTGCAACAATTAATTGTGAACAACATAGCGCATGAAGCTTCTCTACCCAAGGATTCAGTTTTAGAGGGATTCAAGATATGGAAGGTACTTCCATTCCTCGTGTTATTGCTAACCAGGTGCTTGCTGACTTCCCAGAGCTGCAACCTATTCGTCCAATCAAAAGCCTTCTCCTTGTAAGCTAAACTTTCACAGAAAAATATTGCCTGGGAATCATAAGAATGCCGGGGAAGCAGATTTTATGATGCATTTGGATGAGTCCAATGCTAGTTCAAAAGAAGTAGAAATAATAGCAACTACTAGGAAATTTTCACCTCAGCAAGAGCTTAGACCTGAGGCTTTTCATTTAGAATCTTTATAGTAGGATTTTCTCTTTGTTGAGGGGAATGGGAATTCAGCTCTTGAGGATGTATCTCCCAGGACAAGGAAATGGACCATAGTCTCCAATAGCAAAGGTCATTCAAAAAACAGGTGTGTGTCTGTGTGTCTGCATGTGCCTGTGCATCTGTGTGTGTCTGTGTTACTGCATGTGTTTGTCTGTTTCTGTCTGTGTGTTTGTCTGTGTCTGTGTCTGTGTCTGTGTCTCTCTCTCTCTGTACGTGTGTCTCTGTGTGTGTGTGCGGCTCTCTCTCTCTCTCTCTCTCTCTCTCTCTCTCTCTCTATGTGTCTGTCTGTCTGTGTGGGTGTGCCTGCCTGTGTGTGTCTGTGTGGGTGTGTGTGCTATATAATATATGTATTGAAAAGAAAATTATATGTGTCTGCATGTGCCTGTGCATCTGTGTGTGTCTGTGTCACTGTGTGTCTGTCTGTGTCTATCTGCGTGTTTGTCTGTGTCTGTGTGTCTGTGTGTCTGTTTGTGTTTGTCTCTGTGTGTGCGTGTCTGTCTGTCTGTCTGTGTCTGTGTCTGTGTGTGTCTCACTCTCTCTGTGTCTGTATGTGTCTGTGTCTGTGTCTCTCTCTCTCTCTCTCTGTCTGTGTGTCTGTCTGTTTGTCTGTGTTTGTCTGTGTGTGTGTGGGTGTGTCTGCCTGTGCGTGTCTGTGTGGGTGTGTGTCTGTGTCTGTGTGTGCTATATAATATATGTATTGAAAAAAAAATTATATAACATAAAAAAGTAAAGCTCATAATTGTAAATAAACAAAATATTTAAATATCTCGTAATTTGAAAAAACGAAAAATACTCATTAATTCATAATTCAGTGATTTGTCAAATGTCAATACATGATGAAAATTACAATCAATACTTAATAATCTCCATATTGCTCTTCACCAAAAATATCAAAGTCACATTTCGTTTAATTTCACTTCAACCGCAATGAGTTACAACGCCATTTCCACTAGCCATGCACTATACAAACTGCCTCAGCTAAAGAGATTTCTGGCAAGCTGTGCAACAATCACATCTAAGTCAACGCGCTCAAGAGTTGGATCCCAATTCCTTGCCACCCCCTCATTGTAATCAAGTTTCTTACATGACAAGAGATTCTAATAACTAGTGGGGGTCTAGGAGTGGAGACCCCAATGGGGTTGAGGGGCAGCACCCCTCATGGAGGTTTGGGGGCAAATGGCAACGCATGACACATGCCATTTTCACAATTTTATCACTTAAGGGAGAAATTAGGTACACAAACACTTTTCCATTTATAAATGTGTTTTAGAAAAAATAACTTTTTCAATTGTTTTTTTGGGCAGCCCTTGGGTCCCCCTGGGTTCACCACAGGTACTGCCCGGGCACCTCAGGTTGAAGGACCTATTGTGACCTTTTCACATCACCCCATTGCAAATAGGGACCCCCAGTAGTTTGCTAGTTTTTAGGGTTTTGCTTTGCGCAACAGTTTCTTGAGGTCATCATTTTTAAGAGTTTCAAGTCATTCTTTTGAGCATCATCCAAGCCAAGTTGATAATCCATGCCTGAATCAGTGCATAAACGTCACAAAAGTGCTCAGAAGGTCCGGGAGACAAGGATCCCTTGTGCTTTGGGCCAATTTTGACACTTCCTACTTTTAAGGGAATCTGCTATTTTGCTTTTTGCTTTTTTCATTTTTGGCATTTTTGGACCAAACAGGGTTCCCTATTTTTTAGGGATTTTGCTTTTTCTATTTTTCGAAAGTCAACCCTAGTCAAACAAGTCAACTTTCCACTTTTAGAACCAGAATCGGCCAAAAAATTGAAAAATCAAAGTAAAAATCGAAAAATCAAGAAAAGCATGGAAAAGCAAGGGAAAAATCTGGAAAAATCAGTTGAAAATCATGAGAAAATCACCAAAAAAAATCAACCCAAAGGCATGAAATTCATGGAGAAATGTGCCTAAGTCTGGAGAAATTCGCCCTTGCCATGGAGATGACAGATGGCGAAGAAGCTAGCAAGTCCGCCATAGAATGGCAAAGACTCTTGAAAGTCCGCCCCACCATTTGGAAAGAACTCAAGGAAGTCTGCCCCAGCATGATGGTGAAATGGCTAAGGCACAAGGCAGTCTGCCCTTGACTTGGCATGCCTTCTCCAAAGTCTGCCCAAGCCTTGGCCAAGAATTGGCAAGACATTTGTGAAGTCCGCCTAGAATGAGAAGAGAGGAAATTGAAAATTTGGCTAAGTATTTCATGCTTTGGAAGGAGAAAATGCGAATTTTGGCTAAGTATGGGAAGAAAGGCAAATGTCAAGGAGGATGAAAAGTCTGCCATGCCTTGATGGAAGATGGAATAAAGTATAAAAAGTCCGCCACACCATGGCAAGGCATTAAGGAAGTCCACCTAGCCTAGGAGAGGAGAGAAAATTCAAAATTTGCCTAAGTATGGGAAAATTTTATGAAGTTGGCTAAGTGCATAGAGGGGAATACATATGGCAAAGAGGTTAGAAAGTCTGCCCCTGGCCAAAAAAGATGAAATTTGTCTAAGTATCATGGAAATTGGCCTAGGAAAAACATCCAAACACATATTGTGCCCAGAGAAAATCGTCCAAGCAAGAGAAAATTTTGATTTCAGCATGAGAAAATGTGCCCGGCACAATTTGAAGTTCGCCATGGCAGAAGAAAATGAGGATCTGGCGTAATATTTGTTGGCAAGATGGCTAAAAATTCAACTTGGCTAGACGAAATTGAAATAATTTGGAAAATAAATATTTAGCCAAAGAAAAAAAAAATTAAAATAGCCATGGGTCAAAAACGAATGGGTTGGAAATAAATTAAATATTTTAACATTTTAATAATTTATTTCCAACACTTAGAAATATAAAATGCCTCGGACAAAAGTAAAATTCGCCAAAGATGCCTTGGAAGAAAAGAAATTCTCAAAAGAAAATAAATTACACTGAAAAAAGAGAAAATCCATGAGCAAAATTAAATTCACCATGAATTAAAACTTGGAAAAATTGAATTTAATTGGACATTTAATGTTTTTTTTCAAAATTTTGAAAATCAAAGATAAACATCTAGCAAAAAAATCGAATTTTGGAAAATCAAAGGGATTTGCCTAGATAAGCTCGCGATAGAGATTTTTTCGAAAAGAATGGAAACTTGCCTGTTTGAAGAGGACAAAACAAATCGAAATCAAGAGAAAAAGATGCAGTCACTAAAACAAATCGAATTCTTCACCATTATAATGAGTTTCAGCAACTCATTTTTCACAGACTCAATTGAAAAGAAGTTAATCTCTCGAAATTGTAAGAAAGTTGAGACAAGATCAATTCTTCTGCAGGCAAGGTCGATTTTCTCAGAGGAAGGAATAATTCTTATTGCTGAAGAAGTAATTTTTTTCGAAGTGAAGAATTTCTGGGCTGAAAGTTGAACTTCTCAGCAAGTTGGCGCACTTTGCCATTGGCTTTTTGGGTTGAATTCTCGAAATCTGAATTTTATTTGCAACAAAAGAATTTTCCATGAGGTTTGGAGTTTAGTCAACTAAATTCATCAATTCTCCTTCTGTCTTTTTCATTCTGGCTAAATTTCAGTCAAATTTGTTTACTTTCAGCTTGCTTTTTCGCAGAAGTTTAATATTTTAATAAGCTGAAAGTAAAATTTTCGAATACAAGGCACGAGAATAAATTATATTTTAAAAGTCTCCGTATTAATGTTAGTGTTTTTACTGCAGGGTAATGACCACGGTAGGAGAACCATCAAAGAAGGTGCTAATGAAGTTCGCCAGTAAAGGGGTACAGCTAGAGTCGAAGATAAATTCCAAATGGAAAAATGTCGCAGACACTGATCTTGGACATGTAGACTTCATGGAGTTCAAAAGAGAGTATATGGACATGATGGATTACCAACACCAATTGCCAAACGGATGGTGAGGAATGGAATTTTCCAAGCAGCCGGATTCCCGCCTGCAATAGACTGTGCCGAGCTGATGGTAGAATGTGCCATCCATTACAACGCTTAGGAAAGACAAATTGTTGCACCTGACGGAAGGATTCAGGCTCACCTTGGCGAAATGGCAATACAGGAGGCATTCGGCATCCCAACACATCACCGAACCGTCTACAAAACCAAGGAGGACACCAAGAGATTGTATGATAGCCAGTCTGAATTGTGTGCCACAAATGTTAATAAGTCATGGTTGGAGAAGCCTAGACCATCCACAAAGAAGATGCCTAAGAAGCCGCGCCAGACAGATTTTAAAGAGGATTATGGAGATATCATCCCGATGTTGAATAGGATAGCTGGTAATCCGCAAGGTGCATATTTTGAGACATGGATGTATTATTTTATAGATGAAATCACTTCCGGCGTGAAGATGTTTAACTGGTCCCAAATGATAAGCAACAATCTTCACGAGCAGCTGACCAATTTGGAAAAGACCAAGTCTTTTCATATGAGCTCGTACATTGTCTATTTGTTGGCCAGAACATACAAATACTCAAGACTGATTTGCAAAGGCAAAGTTGGCAATGGGGAGAATGAACTCAAGTCTTATGATTGCTACCCGCAACTTCAACTCAAGGAGAAATCTCATTTCAGGCAGGTGCACGATGCTTTCCTAATGTATATCACAAGAATACTTCAAGGAGGAACGCACCAGAGGCTGAGTCACGAAGCCAAGAGCTTGATCAGTAGGTATGGATCCTGGTTTATCCAGTTTCCCAAATTTACGTATGTTAGGATCCAAGGATTCACTGGAAATCCTTACAAGCTGCCTATCTATCCAACAAATCGGATGATTTTGCTTGAAGACTTGAGATAGCTGGAAGATTATCAGAACATCCAGAGGCCAAGTAAGAAGGCGGTTGTTACTTTCCTATTCTTTATTGGGAATATGTTAGAGTCCTGTCCGTCAGCACAAGCAGCTAAGAGCGCCAGGCTAGAAATTCAATGGTACCCATTCACAACTTATAGGTCCAGGGCCAATTTTGACCCGCATCATCACATTCGGACCGTGGATGGGAGAAGGTACAAACACAGAGTAGACTTGGAGGACTTCTGGGGCGAACGCCGCTAATGAGTATGAAGTCAGAAGAAGATTATGGTCTAGAGTGTTGGTGGACTTTATGAGGGCAACCGAACTTTGTCGGGTGCCCGATCAATTACAGAATGATGGAAATTATGTCCAGTCGACCTTCGAGGAGAGCCGACCTCTTCCTTCCGTGAAGTGGTCAGAGTCTGAGCATTCAGACTTGGCTACATTGATGAGACCAGTGATTAAGTACTCTCAGTGGTGGGTCAACCATCAGGTCCAGGAGTTGAGGCAGAAAAGAATAACGCTCACATATGATTTGCTGAGTGAGACAGAGTCATACTCCTCCAATGTCGGTGCATCCCACAATGATGATTTAGTTGAGATTGGCGAGAAGAGGAAAGAAGTAGTTGCAAGCATAGAACCTGCTCCAAAGCAACAGAAGATGGAGCCATCTCGTTCCGCGGCGTCTAGAAATATTGATGAGTTGGTGGATACCGTAGACGAATCCTTGGCCGAGATGATGAGACCTTCTACAGTTCCGGAAAAGAACAATGAACCGATCCAGTTGGATGACGATGAGCCCCCATCTCCTACGGGAATAGAAGTACTGGGTTCAGATAATGAAATGGAAGTCCAAAATGATGATTTTGAAGAGGGAAGGATTTCCGCCCTCAGAGGAGTCTTGGATATTCCAAATGAAGGGAACGTTCAGGAGGAGGATGGTATCGAGCAGCCTACCACTCTGGATTGGCTAAAGGAGAGGATGAAAATTCAGGCACCAGTTGAGGTCCAAGAAGAAGATGATACTGCGGATTTCTTGGCAAGGTTGGAACAAGTTGCTACTAAGAAACCTGCCAAGAAGTTTTCCACAATTCAGAGGGACGAAGCCGATGACCGTTCCATACAAATTGCAATACCAACAGTGGATAAAACACAAGATGAGATCACTCCCCAGGAATACGCCATAACCACTATAGACCTTGGCCCAACAACAAAAGGCCAGCAGGAGGAAGAACTGGATAACTCCATCTCAACTATCAAAGCGAGATTGGAAAAGGAAGTGGCAAAAAAGAAAGAGTACAAAAGGGAGGTCGAGTGCCTAAAGGAGTATATATGGCATCTGACCCAACCACTCAATCAGGGTGATGTGGTAGCTCCTTCTCTTCTCAATTCCTCGCAAGAGATGGCCAAAGATGTGGAAGAAGGGATGGTCACAGCCAAGGAGGCCCAGGAATGGATGGCAAGCAAGGGCACGGAAGTGGCTTTGTTCATGGAGAGATTGGCGCTTGCTTACGGACAGACTTCTTCTTTACTTTCCAGATTGGTTGACATGGCAGAAACTTGGGAGAACCTCCCAGATATTCAAGAGAGGCTCATTCCATGCCTCAAAGTATTGAAGGGCATTCCAAAGGAAGAATTGGTCGAGGGAAAGGTGATTGCTATGGGAGCGGCTTATGATTTTCATCATTGGTTATGGGCAGTGACAATACAGAGCGAGGTTCTGGAAAAGGCGAAGGCAGATGGGCCCAGAGTTGAGGAGCAAGTTAAAGAAATCCGGAGGAAGATTTATATGATAGCTACAGATGTGTTTGACAGAGAGATTGTCCGAGAAAACGACATGCAACTGGAAAGGTTGAAGCATAAGGTTTAGGAAGTTTTCTTCTCTGCTACTGGACCAATTCTGAGACAAGGTTTCACAAAAGTGGCGAACCTCTTGTCCATCCGAGATGATTTTGTGAGACAAGAAACAGATTGGGAGAACACCTTCGCCAGATGTGCTGAGGATTTGGACAGGCTTGATTTCAGGATAAGCATGCTGCCGCCAGTCACGATGGAGGAAGTTGTCACGATCGTGTCCAAATTCGTCGAGCACAATGTTGCCCCGGAGGATAGGGACGCCTTCCCTTGAAGATAGCTCCAACTGCCACCTCACTGCTTGTTTACTGGTTGTTAACTTATGTTATTTTGGGCAACCCTAATTAAGGTTGAGTTGTATTAATCTTGGCCGTTAATGTTGTTTTAATCTTGGCCTTTCATTTGATTCTGAAACTCTATATAAACTTGTGATCTCTCACTTTCATTTGTGTGGAGACAGTGTATGAAATTGTTGCATTAGGCTATTTCCGATAATAAAAGCTCTTATGCATGATTTGCTTTGAATCACTTTTATTGTCAAGTAGTGAGCAAGGTTGCATAACTTCTTCTACCATAGATTAGAGTTAGATAGAATTAGATTACAATTAACTAGAATTTTCTTTGAATGTTTGTTAACTGAATGCGAGATTGATCGTATAGATTAATGGTGAAATATTGCATGCATAAAGTTAGCATGAGCTTGTGATTGTGGATGCTTAACTTCAGTCTTATTCGAGGCTTGAAAATTATAATCACACCCTTTGAAGATTGCACCCACTTTGCGTAGTTGTCCCAAGGAGGCGAAACAAAGCGTGGTTATTCATTTCATTTGATCTTTACTGTCTCTTGAATTCCTAGGCGTAGATTACATTCCAATATTGGACCACAACCAATTCCAAACCCACACAAGGATAGGGGCCAAATCAACAGTACCAGGTAACACAGAAAAAATGCATAGTTAGCTTCTTTTGTTTTAAATGTTAGTAGTTTGCAGCGATGGCTGTCTTATTATGTTCTCTTTTTAAGGGTGCTAACCTCAATAGAACCCACAATTAATCTATCAGAAAAAGAAAATAGTACAAATGATAAGGCTTAAGTTGTCTTCATGCACTGAATTTTAATCAATTGATTGAAAATATAGTCATTACCATGCTTTTTTTTTCAAATGGTATTCCCCTCCTAGTTGTCTGCCATTCTTAGGTGATTATGGTCTCAAATTTATTTTTTATATCATGATGATAATTATCAAATATTAAAATGACTAATCTTAATTCTCATTGATAGGTATTTCAATATTTTAAAATGTTATTTTTTTTATTTTTAAACATTTTAGTATTTTACATGCTTTAAAATATATCCAACTACCATCTCAAACTCTTAGTTATTAAATGGCATACCGGTACCCATCCCCACCTCCCATTCCAGTAACAATCTCAGTCCCCATCTCCTAATAACTATGGTCAATTCTAATTTGACCAATTTTGATCCCTGGGCATTTTGAGTTTTCGGTAATGGACTCTGCCAACATGTTAACCCAATTGTTCATTTTCTTATAACGGATCTGGGTTAATGAGTACCGTGGGGTTCAGTATTCATCATGCGTTGTAAAGCTAACTTTACACTAAGGTGTTTTGTGTTTCATGAATTTTTTTTGTTAATGGAGTTCATCATTTACTTTAATGCAACTCCAATCTAGGACATACCTGAAATTTGTGATTCCCTTAAAGAATCCCTGTTGATCACATTAGGTGATTTTCTTCTACTCCACTTTTCTTACTCTTCCAAAACAAGTGTATAGTCTAATGTACATATAGAAACAAAGTCCAGGAAAATTATACCGGTATTTTCGAAGAAGTTTGCCTTTGGCTTGGAACTTAGTGTTTGGCTTCCAGAATTTATCACATTAAGGCTCAGAAAAACTTTTATAATATCTGAGGGGTGTAAAAACAGGTAATAATATCAAACCCATCCCTATCACCATAACTACAATGGGCCATCTAAATACACAGGTGTTAAAATGTGCTTAATGTTTTCCATCCTTATTCATGTTCGAAGGCTCATAAATGGTATAAAAGGCAAACCAGTAATGGAAACTAATTTCCACGCAGCAAATAGTCATATTCTATATAATGTAGATGGTTACAATTAAATATAATGTAGATGGTACCAATTAAATATAATGCAGTTGGTTGCGGATGCTTGCAATTAAATATAATGCTGTCTCTTATTAAAATGAAAATTTTATTGCTCAACAACAGTAGGAAAAGCAATGAAAGGAAAATTTGAGCAAATTTGAGCAGAAGATACCAAGATGATTTTTTCTTCATTAAGAAACCTTCAACAAAAGTTTCTGCACTTTGGGGTAATTAGAGTGCCTAAGTTTACAGGACAAGTTTCCAGGAAATGCATTACAAGATTGATTCATGTACTTTACATGAACCTAGAATAACAGATACTACTGTGAAATAGTGAGAAATGCAATGGAAATTTTTCTAAAATTTGGTTAGATACTACTGCATGTAAATCATATATAAAAATGCATGCATACCAAAAAAATGTACCTGTACATACTGATTTAAAATTGAGAAAATTTTGAAACAAACCATATCAATATTTCATGTACGATTCAAATCTCTTTTCCTAGCAAATGCATTTCTATAAACTATTGCCAAGTTCATTGCCTCACAAAATGATGCATCAAAGAAACTGGCAATGTCAAATTTTCAAAACATTCTAATAAGATTGGATAAGTACATTGTTAATTTGAAGCATGCCAACACATCAATGATACTAAACATGGCATCAATTCATCTTCTTGAACTCACTAAAAGAAAAGCATTAATTTTCTGTTCATGATTAATGAAAATAATTATTACCTTAATATGTTCATTTTCTCTTTTCAGCTTTTCAATTTCGATATAGCTCATTTCCAATGCTGAGCTTTGATCACTTGCAAGTTTGAGATGATGTTGAAGAACTATATTTTCTTCTTGCTCTCTCAAAGCAAGCGCCTTTGATGTGTTAAGTTGAACTTGCATTTCTTCTAATGCATTCTGAAGCTTCCTAATTTCCAAATTCTTTGATTCCTCAACATCACCCTGCAAATAAATACGTTTATTTCACAATTATTCTCTTGGGATGAAAAAAAAAAATTCAAAAACTCAAAAATACTTTAAAACTCTCAGTACAGAGAAAATATGACACACAACAATTCTAAAATTAATTCCTAAACTCACTGCTAGTCAACACAAAAAAAAACTTTGCTATAAACCATGGGAGACAGTTTCCAGTCCAAGACCTATATTGCGAGACAGATTCTGCAGGTTAATGCTACCCAACTCCAAACCACTCAATGAAGACTACATGCCAGCAACTTATGCAGGTGTAAGTAGCAAGAGATGATGTCAACATGTAGGGCAAAAATATAATTGGTCAAAAAAGAAAAACTTGATTTCTTTATAGCTGCAATTCTGGTCTTTCAAGATATTCATACCTATCTTTTATGTGTTATGTTCCAGTCCAAACCTTGATGATTCTAATATGACAGTGCATTGATGATCACAAGCTTCAAAGGTAAGTATGGAGCCTACCGACAGTGCTTAACTCCTTATTTAAGGGCCTGGGAGGGTTTTAGTTTGTGGTGTTTATCCATTAAAGCAAAAGTTAGAATGCATATTGGCAGCAAATGTCAATTGAATTGAGCTTGAGCAAGTTTGCAGCAGCACACAAGGAACCTGTAGTGCATTTGTTGAACCCGCCATTAATTTGGAGCAACCCATGATTAATTAGGAGCATCGCACCATCAATTTCATCAAATTTGTAGAGGTACTTAATATTTTCTTTGTGCTTTCTTTTTTCATTTGTTATGTCTCCTACATTTGTTATTTTTTCCATTTTCAATTCATGATATGTCTTCTACATTTGTTTTCTCTTCATTGCTCCTTCCTTTTTATTGTTATCTAATGGATTTCTTCTAAATTTTTATGTCTTTTTATCTACAAACCCTTTCTTTTTAATTTGTTACTCTTTTTATCTACAAACCCTAACTGCTAATTAAATTTTTATTGATTTTCATTTTTAGCCTTGCAATTTATAAACTGTTATAATCTCAGCACCAATTAGAAAAAGGACTCAAGTTGGAAACATGCCACCTGAGGTGCTCAAAAACCATAATCAGTTTGTAGTTATTGCAAACTGAAAATTAGTAGGGGAGGAATTAATTGTTTCAATTTTCACCTTAAACACATATCTAGCCATTATGTTTATTTGTCCACACAACCACCTCTTGATGTTTTCTGCAAAGTAAAAACTCAAATAGTGTCCTTTGAGAAGAAAAATGACCTAAAAAGGAGATAAAGCAAAGAGATGGCAGCCATACGCCAAGTTCAAGGAGACTCTTCTTCTACAATTCCTCAATTCTCTTCAACTCTAACAATAGTGGTAGTGTTGAGCCTAGAGATTGTTAAATTGGATTTCTATATGGTATCAAACACTAGTCCAGGTTCCCAACCATCACATGAGACCACAAGTTGGAATAAAGAAAGTCACCGAGAAAGAAGGGACGTATGTCGAGATTTTGCATTCTATTATTCCATTCCAATTCACACAGCCAAGTAATTAGTTCCTTTTTTGTTTTAAAATATGTTATTTTATTTTCTGTCTCAACTTTTAAAATATAGGAGCTTTTCAAATTTAGATCCTAAATTCTAGAATACTCTTTTTTTTTCTTTGATTTAGATCTCCTTATTAATAAAATATAATACATGCTATTGTTGTTGCTAAGGAAAGGTTAGAAATACTTAATGCTGAGGAGATTATGGGCATGATTTTGAGTGACAAGGTGGTAGAAGTGAAGAACTCTATTGATGAGCAACATATAATATGGACGAAAAACGGTTGCACCATCATGTTTTATGGTTGGACAAATAGGGAAAACAAGACACTACTAAATTTCCATGTGTCTTCCTCCAGTAATACCATTTTCTTAAAACCCATCCCTGATTTAGAGAAACTAAAGATACAATTTTTTGTCAAATTGTAAAGAAAGTTGAGGTTGAGGTGAGTGAGGCAAATTCAGTGCTAGTATCATGGACAATGCAACAAATTATGATGCTATAGGTAGACCTCTCATGGAGAAGCACCCATGGACTCCCTATTCCACTCATTGATATGACCTTATATTGAAGGACCTTGGAAAACTCCCATGGATCAAAACAGTTGTAGAGGATGGTAGAAACCTTTGCAAATACATATACAACCATGTGTAGGTCTTCAACTTAACGAGACAATACACAGACAAAAAAGAGTTGGTTTGTCTTGGTATAACTCAGTTTGCAACGAACTTTATCATGTTGCATTGTTTGTTTTAATCAAAAGCTGCCTTGTAGGACATGTTTGTTAGCGAGTGTTCTCAATCTTCATATGCTAGGACCAATATAGGAATTGACATGTTTAATTGGGTTTTCAATGAGCAGAACTTTTGGCTTATGGCAAAGATTGCATATGTAAGTTCTTATTTCATTTCGCTTTTTCTCATTTTACTAGTTTTACATTTATGGTACTTTTATTTGTTCATAAGTTCATATTTTCTTTCTTTAATTCATTACCCAACTACTTATTTATGTTATTGTTTAACTAAAGTTCACAGAGCCTTTAGTTATCCTCCATGTTGTTGATAGGGAGAAGCCCGCAATGGGCTATGTGTATGAGGACATGAATAGGGCCAAGGAGGCCAATAGATCCATCTATGGTGGGATCAAGGAGAAATACTCCCATATGAGATATCATTAATCAGCGATGTCACCATTGGCTTCATATTCCTTTACAAGTAGCAGCTTATTTATTGAGTTCAGCATTCCAATTTTGCATGGATTTGAAAGCCAATGAAGAGGTTTTGAGTGAATCCTACATAGTCATAGAGGCAATGGAAGCAAAATCTCTACTTAGAGTGAGGATTATCTTTGAGATTGAGATATTCAGACTTGTGCAAGGTGACCTCTTTGTGCAAGATATATTTAAGTCAGCTTGAACAACATTGTAGCTAAGTATAGTTAATTATTGTCACACTTTAGGTTTAAAACATTTATAATTTTTACATTAATGTTGAACAGTAGATTGAATTCTTTTTCATTGTTTTTATTCCATTCTAGATGCATGAAGGGAGAGATCCAGTGTGAAGGTGCCAGATCTTTAGAGGATTGCCATACATGTCTTAGAGCTAGCCATGGATTGCTTCAAAATGTGAGCACTACTATAGTACGTTTTAACACATACACTCCAAGAGGCACAACAGATTGTTGGTACAAAGGTTGAATAATCTTTTCTATGTTCACCCCATCATATTAAAAGAGGTTAACCCACAAACACATTGGGTCACTGAGACTAAGGATGACCTCGCAAGAGTTGATCAAGCTAATCTTGAGGTAGATGTAGTAGCGGTGGGAACGAATGAGGAGAGAGCACAAGCAAATCCTTGGATGTTGATGACTATTAACACACATGCAGATATCATGGTTGTATCAGCATCAAGGACCTATCTCAAATACAAGCGTAGGACCCACCATTGAACTACTAATGTTGGGCATAGTGATGCAAGATCATATCAACCATAGTTCTACTTTTGATTTTCGTTTTTATGCCATGGATATAATAATCAATGAATTTTGAACACCTAAAACACTTTATAATATTTATATATTTAAAAATGTCATTTCCTTCAACTCAAATCTGCTTTTGTACTTGTTCGATTGATGTATACTTGTGTATGTGGTCAAAGTAGTTTCTAATTGATTACTTTATTATATCTTTAAAGTTGGTGCATAGTAAAAGCCTTAAATCCTTAAAAACATCTATATTTCATGGTGAATTTGCAGAATCTAAGTGCCAATTGCATGTCTGAATCAAAAAAGCAGCCTGCCAAGTCCAAATCTCGTAACTGTGATCCTAAGTCTATGCTCCATGTATTCCATGTGAAAGTAACTTCAAGAGGAGTTTCCAATTTTGGATAACACCCATTCTCCTTTTTGGTAAGAAAATTGGGTCTGCTGGTGGCTTCAAGAGTATGTTACAGAAAACTTTCAGATGTGCTTTGGTTTTATTATGAGGTTCATTGACAATGACTTTCTTACAGATTGTGCTGGTCAGGGAGAAGAAGATGCAAGTGAGGAGGCCGCAGCCTATTCCCAAAGATGGATCAGAGAGATCATCAGACCAATCTGAGATTCTAAGCTTGTTTTGATAGATGATGGAATCTTGGGAACAATCTAAGAACCCATGCAATAGCAAACAACTAACCCATGGCACCCATGCACTATCTTTAAAAATTTAAGGAGTAAGATCCTAAGATTAGTAAAGGAGTACATATGAATATGCTTCTCTTGAAGATGGATATGTGATACTCAGACCAACCTGACATTCCAAGCATGTAATGATAGAAGAGAGATTCTTCGGAATAATGTTAAAAAAAGAAAAGAAAAAAAATAGTTCTTGTGCAATAGAAAACAACTGACACAGGGCATGCACGTATCATCCCCATGAATCCAACAGAGTAATATCCTATTAGTGATAAAGGATATGTGAATATCTGGCATTTACTGTGGAACTGTCATCAATGGATTAAGAGTTGTGATCAAGAGGCTAGATGCGTACACAGATCCACAAGTAGAGTACCATTGGTTCCTTTTTCCTATTATTCAACATAAATTCCTAATTTGGATAGCCAACATATTCATGAACTGCAACACAAATAATAAAATGCAACATGCATATGTCATTTTTGGCCCCATTTCAAGAATGCAGCAAAATTAAAATCTAGAAAGGAAATAGTACAAACAAATAGGTTCAATTAAGCTAAAGTACAATATAAATCAACATATAAAATATTTAAATGAAGCACAACTGCTAAAAATCTGTGGTAACTGGATAACTAGTGACAAGCACTCCAACCAGAGTGTAGTAAACATCACAAGTTTTTATTTTTTATTCAGATAAGATCACTAGCTTATGAGAGAAGAATCATGACATGCAATGCAAAACTGTTAAATGCGCAATAGGAAGACAATATAAACTAAACACAAGAACATTCCATTACTCGCAATCTTTTCTCGAGCTGTAGTCGCCATGTTAACTCCTCACATTGTTTCTCAAGTTTGTTCTTTGCTTCACGTAGCGCACCTGTCTCTCTCGCAGCCTATCAGATCAGAAAAGACAAGATACCTTACAATTAAAATCAATCAGCTGAAAAAAGAAGACAGTTGCACACTATAACTGTTGAAATAATTTATCTATCATTCACAAGAAGCCTGCAGCTTAGTCTAATGGATGTCCTTAGCAAAAACTAGAAGATACTGATTATATAAAAGTGAAAAATCATATAATGCCACACAACTTGAGTATCCACACAATAATTAGTCTCTAGATAGCTTAAACAATCCTGCGTAGACCTCCCCTGTAAAAGTCTTAATCAGTTTCTCTTTGCCCTTTGCACAGTCTGATGTGTCTCAACATTTCTTTTTTCGTCGTTTCAAAACATGTCACAAGGATCTATTCTGCTGCATACGTGTCAGACTTTGAAAACTAGTGGCTAAACTTATTTGTTAGGAAGGTTATCCTCACCAGATAGAGAGCACTTGGTATTGTACGTTAGTGATCCAGTGTTTTTTAAGTCTACCAAATATTCAACAACATTTTGATTGGAAAAATTCTGGAAAATTGACAACAAAGTATGCAAAATAAATTACTGATGCCATTGCCTAATTATATTCAGGAACTAGCAATAACACCATTCCTTGAGAACTCACTCTTCAATGAAATATATGTCATCCAGACTTACATACAGCTGACATGATAGAGCTTAAAACCTGCCCTGAATCTCCTATATTACAGATCAAATTAAAAACTTTAACAGAGAGAATTGCAAACTTCTCTAACTTGTATGCCTTTTCAAGTAAAAATTACAGTGAGACTTATGTTAAAAAATGGTATGTCAGACAATGCATGATAAAGTTCAAGGCATACTACCATGAATTAACTTAGGATAGTAAATCCCTTTCTTCAAGGACAACAAAATCCCAATAATGGTGTTCTCCATAATTTTCCAATATACAGGTATTCTGGGTTGCAATTATCACCATGGCCTCACTCTGTAATTTGGATTTGAGAAATAGATAAGCTATACTGCCCCAGCTAAAACCAACTCCATCATGATTAGTTCAACATGGCAGATAAATTGTCTGCTGCAATGTCTAGAATATGCCACTAGTAGGAATTTGAGCATTGGATAATTAATATTAAGAATAGTAAATTTGCAGTGTACATACTAGCAATAAAAAATAAAAATAGAATTTGAAATCACACAATTTAATTGGAAAATCTAGTGTCGATGATTTTAGAAGTCCTACCTGCACCCATAGTATTTGTCAAGATAGAAAGAAAGAAAATATAGAAATGTCCATGAATGACCAAAAAAGATCAAAGAGACTGGAATGTACAGCAGGTACAATAGCAAAGGAATGGGACACAAAGTGCCCTAGACTTAAAGCAAAAATAGAGTGATTAATATATATATATATTAGATAGATATTGTAAGATTATGCAATAATGATATAAGTAATTATGATGCTTTAATATAAGTATGGATAGTAGATTCATATATGTTTGATCTACACTAACAATATCTTCTGAGTGTTAAGAATAGATCAATTGGAGAGCAAGTTGACTCAATTTGAAAATCCTGAACATTAAGACAGGGATCATCTTATTAGATAAATAAGTTGGCATGTGCCCGGTAGACTGATTTCTTGTATCAGTGTTATGAAATCTGGTTTAGCAATAATTGGTCATGAAGGGATCAGGCAGGGCTGCAATAGGAAGAACTGCTAACAGGGCATCCTATTGGGGAGAACTGCTAAGAGGGCACCCTGTTATAGGGAAAACTGCTAGAAGGGCACCCTATCGTGCAGCCTCCCAACTATCCACGAGTGAATCAACTGTTGAAGAAAATGAAGAGGGTCTTCAATCATAAGGGGAGGATACTTGGGGCACCTCATCATGTCCTCATTATGGTGGAGCCCACATAGTTATTATTCTAATTGTAATTGATCTCTAACTTGTGTTGGAGGGATTAAATCAAGTCAAGGTACTCTCTAAATCCATTGTTTGCTTGGTAAATTGGGATAAACTAGTATAACTCCTACTAGGGACATTACACTCTCAAAAATGTACAAAGGGTGCCATGATGAACATAGAGCGGAGCACCAATTCTGAATAGGGGATAAGTTATGGCCTCGATCAGAGAAGAATAAACTCTAAGGACCATAAAATAAGTTTAAACTACTAAGGTGTTAGTGAATGAACTGGCCTCTATTAAAATATCAAAATAACAACTCCATAGCCCTATTTATAAAGGCCAATATTACTAACAACTCTGGAAATATCACAATTTCATTTGTGATTTTCCTCTGAATTGTTATCGAGGTACAACTCCCTCAGGATTATTATTATACTTTATAAAGTTCACTTTTGAACAGAAAGCGGTGAAAGGCAAACAAACACTAATCCATAAATATGGAATTAGCGTGATGAACTGAAATAAACCATTAACGCCTAAGCACAAAGACCTAGGACAATAATAGCAGTTGAATATAATACTAAGGAATTGACCTTAATCACAAATAAATGAATATAATGTCAAGAAATCATTCCACACAGAGAATAAATCTAGGTTATTGTTTCCAGCCGATAGACTTACTCAATAAAACACCATATCCATACATCTAAATTCAAAGATTCAGAATAACCTGCAATTGCAAACACAATTCCAAAATCATTCCCTCTTCCCTTGTTACATCACAATGCATATCAAAGAAATCTAGACTCTTGGTGAGTCGATCGAATTAAGTTTTATAGAAAATCCCCAATCTTGGATCTTGGCAGTTAAAGTAACCATCATTGGGTCGAGCGGTGGTTTTTTGCCAACTTATTCCCCACTTAGGAAGGTTGATAAATGAAGAATATTAAAGATTAGGAATAATCATCATTACATTACCTCTTTGGTAAGATTTTGACAGTTAGCTGAAACGTTTCTTGTCCACAATTCTGCCCCGTGGTTTGTCGTACTTGCAAATGGTGCAATTTCCAAAGCTTGTATTAAATGAAAAATTGTAACATACACCCCTAATATTTTTTTTTGAAACCCTTGTTTGTTGTTATCCTTGCTCAAGGTAGTGTTTGAGTTTGTTTGCAATGTTGAGTTTGTTTTTTTCAATGTGTTTCAGATGCATATGACATAAAGGCAATGATTGCAATAATAAGAAATACTTAATAACATCGCCTTCCATTAGAACTTCAATGAGCAACATTAAACATTCATTTTCAATTATAAAATCAGAACATTATACATGTATATCAGACCTGGTAAAGTCTTGTTACAGCAGCAATGAGACTCCAGAAAGAGCACTGAACAACACCCAACTTTAGCCTTCTAATCACTCTATTCTCCAATACCCTTGACCTCTTTTTTCAATTCCCAAAGTACAGCATTCAAAACACAACATATGCTGGTAATAAACTGGGGTTTTAGCAGCAAGAGGTCCTCCCTGGAGAAAAGTTCGATCCTCTTCCAAAAATCCAAAACACCACCAAAATTTGCAAACTAATACTTGAAATGATCGGCTGGAAATGACTCTTCTAATGCACCAATACCCATTTTGATTCTTCAATCCATTTTAGAGCTGTGAGCATAAATATGAAATCTTATCCAGAAGTGCAATGCCTAGGAAATGCAAATAAACACAACAAAATCTCCACCAAACACTACAAAACTGAAAACTAGCAAGTCACACCCAAAAACTCTTCAAAATACTGATAAATCTTCTTTTAAAATCACCCAAAACAAACTTTGTGAAGCACTATATGATTCATGTTGTAGAATCACTCTCTATCTGATTAGGGAGGATATTTCACCACTGAAACCAGCCCAAGCAAAGAGGGTTTTCATCCTCAGTCCGCAGCACAAGCACCTTGGAAGAAATCCAACAGCATTTTGTTATGTTGTCAAGCCAAGATAATGAAATGAGAGCCAAACTCCAAATTATAAAGCTAGGGCGATGGACTCCAAAAACCACTTAATTTCACCCTAAAATCCAACTCCATGTCTCCTCAAGAAATATTTTGCATTTTAAATTATCTTTTTCCTCTTCCTTATGGCGTCCACTTTAAGGAGACATAAAATATTAGTTTAGCTTTTAAAAACAACTTGAAGTTGTTTCATTAGGCACAAGGTATGCTTTAGTGAACACTTTTCCCCTTTAAATAAAGTTTAAAATTTAACTTTATAAAATACTTAAGTGGTCGAATAAAACAAATATCAACTGCAACCTTAGGCTCTCCGAAAATAATCTGAGTAATAATACTGTTGCGAGTACACTAGCCTGGGACCAACTCCCCCAAAGATGACTTACTATAAATAGCACTGCTATAAATAGTAAGTATGTGTCAAATACACAAACTAAGCAAAACTGAAGACCATAGAAGAACACTATGACCAACTAAAGATAGCAACATCATAAACCGACCACTGCTATAAATAGAAACCCCTCCGGAAACCCCCAAACTAAACTGCTAAAAATAGCACTTACTATAAATAGCATACTGCTAAAAATAGTGACTCCAAATGCATTTTGGGCACAAAACGGGCAGCCGTCGGTTGTCAGATGCAGATGCATGTCATACCATTGCAAAGCTCTCTAAAAACCCAGAAAGAATCTAGAAACCAATCCTGCATGCAAACCCCTGATTGAAAAGCATGTCACATCCCTGAAATGCATGTCACATCCCTCTGAAGCTCTCTAAAAACCTAGAAGGAATCCATAAACCAAACTGCCAAACTCCGACATGCAAATCCCTAAATCCACCAAAGAGGCCTCCAAATAGCTGGAAACCCAAATTTTGCCTCTGATCGTCCTACGGGTGTCCGAAAATAAGCCAACAGTCACTGGGAAGTGTAGTGCTAAAAATGGGACTTGAAATTTTAAATATCAAAGTTAAGGTTTATAATAAATCTTGTCACATCTTCATTTAATCCTCTAGCCACCTCATTGTCCTTGCATTCACCTAGTCCCAAAGATATCTCCATCTCAAATATGCCACTTAATTTCTATAAATTCGGTGAAAATGACCTGCATTCTCACAATTAATCGTATTGCCAAAGATGGAAAGCATTGAGAGTGATGCTTCTTCTAGGAACGACTTTGTTGTGATTGAGGACATAGAGTGTAGTTTGTTCTATAGGTTAATGATAGACCAATTGAGAGATGTGTTCACAGTCCAGAGTGATGTGGAAGAAGACGTGTTGTGAAAGATTCTTGGGGAGAAGCTTTTGAGTTGTGCCCATGTTCATAATGCAGAGCTCCTCGAATGCTTCGTATACAATGTGGTTCACACTTCAAGGAAGTGTGACTGAGGAATACGAGTAGCAAAGCGTCTGGTTCAACATGAATACCTAATGAGAGTGAGGGCGGCCATTAGAGGGCTAAGTAGGTTTCTCAGAACCGACATTGTAGGCGACACTATTTGTATTGCCATTGCAATTCAACATGACGTTATAGAGGAGGCGGTGGCTCTTCTTCATACAAGGCTAGGACAGAATGACATGGGGTTGTTTGCCCACTTCGCGCAATCTCATGAGAACTTGTTTTCACTGACCCAATTCGAACGCCTGCAAAAGGTGGTGGAGGGGATACGCATCCTCATGTTTGTCCTTTGTGTTTAGAAGAAATGTGTTTGATAACTTCTTGTTTTGAATGCGGACACTATTTTGTAATACCGTATACATATATATGAATATAATATGAAACTTTGTATTTCGATATCGTGTTCTTTGCATCTGAGCACTTCCTTTTTAATTTATTCCTGTATTTAGTTATGGTATCTGTTCATTTTACTTTTCTGCACATTTGAGTTTTTATGATCATGCTTGCAAAACACTCTTCTTGCTATCGCTCATTAAAGAAGGTTCTAGAAAAAACATTGAAATCTGCCATGCTTACAATAACTCTATCCTCTCCCGCCTACATTTTCTTTCAAATAAGGCACAAATATAATTGGCATACGAAGAAGTTTATGAAACCCTGTCAGGGACTAACAATGGTTTCCAAACCTCTTGAGAGTCTCGACAACACATAGAATTTCACTTTCCATGCTTAACTTTTGTTCACGGACGGACTTTTGAGAGGTTATAGAAACTTCAATACAGGCCGACAACTCTTAAAAGTATTTTGACTTAGATTTTTCCCACAAGATATTGACATTTGGGGAGGTTATGCTAACTTTGTTGATGATCGACAATACAAAACATAGAATAAAACCAAAGACTTCAAAGTGGCTTTGGTATAAAGAGGAGTTATAATAACCTTATCGGTGACCGCTAAGGTTTATGAAACTTGGGAAAATCCCGACAAAGCTTGTACTTAAGAACATTTTCAAGCAAAGACAAGGGTTTGGGGGTAGTGGTCAAAACCAAAGTAACATAAGGTATGATCTATTTGAGCTCTTTGATAAGACGGGTAGTAATATTTTCAAATTAAATATGTCTCCTTACATGAATATATACTCAGTTATAAATGGATTCAACTTTTGTTCTTTTGAGTTTTATATGTTAGATTAAGAGGTTTTAGGTTACTTGATGTTTGACATTGAAAATTTTGAACCAAATGCCTAATAAGATATGGATAAAGACATGATACTTCAGGTCAAGGTGAGAATGATTAGAAGAGAAGAAGAGAAACACCGACAAATTGGCTTGTAGAGGCAACATGGATCACCAAGGAGAAAGTGGTGGAATTGTTTCCTTATTCCTTATCCTATTAAATAAAGTAATTAATAGTTTTTTGAAGAATGAAGAACTAGTTAGAAATGGTTAGGCCTTGGCATTGCTGAAAGCATAGCAGTAAAATTGTGAAAATGGTGTGGGCCATGAAGATTTGTGTAGTTTTAAAGGCCTTAATTTGGGCTTGGCAGCAACAACACTACTCTTGAGCCCCATGAGGAGCACTACCCATCAACCCTACTGGAGGCCCCCACCACCAGACCCTCACCAATCACCGTCCTCAAATCTAGGCCCTTGGTCCCCTCATTCCTACATCCCCCCACCTCATGAATTTATGGAACATAGCTTATTATGCTTAAATTTATACATTTCAACAAGTTGTAAGTTCTTCGATTGATTGTATTTTTTGACAAATCACTGAATTATGAATTTATGAAGAAAAAAAAATTGCAATTTATGAGGTATTTAAATATTTTGTTTATTGGCATTATGACTATTACTATTTATAGAATTTTTAATACATATGAAATTATAGTTAGATTGAATATTATTGCTTACACAAAAATTATAGTTATATTGAATATTAATGTTTATATTGTTTATACACGTCTATAAATAGTAATATTCAATCTAGCTATAATTTATAATTTTTGGTACTAAAAATTATATATTAGAACCCGTACCCATACATAGGAGAAAAAATTGTCGTACTAACATACCTGAAAATGTCCATTTACCAAGACCAACAACTTAGATTAAGTCATAAATTCATAATCTATCACAAATTTAAAAGTGTGTGGCATCTAGTTGATGATGGTGCTACTCGTATTTGCTTGAAGACATCTAAATGATGGCTTACTCCTACTACAAACTATGTTGAAAGTGCTCAATAAAATTGGCATCTTTCTCAACTTCTTTTTGAACTAATGGATTGGTCACTATAGTGAATGTCATAGGATAAGCTATGTCAATGGGTATCAAAGATTACAAACCTAAATAGATCTAAAAGGATTTGTGGTAAGTAAATAATTCACAATCTCAAACTCTGAGAGTACACAAGCAACCAAAAATTTCCAAACTATCAAAAACTCATCAAATTAAATAGCACTTAAATTTTTGAAAAATACATAATTTTTTTGGAAAACTGATGCAGAGCAGGGAGGCAAACCTTCAAACAATCACAATTAGATCAGATGCAATCAATCTTTCTACCCTTAAAACCCTAACTTAGCATCCTTTCACAATTCTTTCCCTATTCTCCTTGTAGCATGGGAAACAGAGAAATCCGAACATCTCTTCCAAAATAAACCTCAAACCCACAAACCATTTACCATTTCAGACACCCATTAGGCCCAACTTTAACATATCAAATTTATACATGCACTTGTTTCAGACCATCATCCCTTAAAATTGACTGGTATGCTGGATAGAGCCTCAATTAACCCTCTTTTCCAAAGCAACACCTAACCAGAACCTCTGCCAACCACAAATCTCTATTCAAGCCTTCTCCACAGGTCTCAAATAGCCTAAATCCATAGCTTTCATCAATAGAAACAACCAAAAACTCACCAAAACCCTTACCTAGGCCAATTTAGGCATGCTCAACAGCAATTTAATGAAACTATCAACTCCATGCCTTGGTTCACCTTTCCAACACCTCAGACACTTCATTTAAGGTCTGCCCATGCTCACCCAACCTTTACAAAGCACTGCCCCAGAGTTTCTCAACCATTCCTAACCTCTAGACACAAAATTAGGCCAAAATCAATGAAAATATCAACTAGGGCATCATATGAAATTCTTCAAACTGCCTTCCCTGCTCTTAGAAACCACATGACACAACATCCTACATCTAATTATGCCATTCCACCAAGCTATTACAAGATTCACCAGGTGGAATGGCCTAAATTCCCATTTTACAATTTCAAACCCTCTAAAACAAGGTTCCCAACCCGCTGTCAGTAAAAAGGCTATAAAAAGCTTGAAACTTTGTGAAATTCAATCAAACAAATGCCAAAGTATTCTTAGTTCATGCCCACATAGGATTCAAAGCATCTTAGAACGAGTACACTCAGTACAGGACCGTACTGTAGCCTGTAGCAGCAGGTTTTCAGGAATTGCATTGAAAACAATGTTTTATTGTTGTTTCAATCTTCAATACAGCACTCCAACCTTTGCCTCGAATTGTGTGAGGCCATTTTACACACTTACACATCAAAACTAACTGACAAACCAACCCAAACTACCTTTTGAACTACATATGACCGTTGGACTTCCACTTTGTACATTTTTGCAATTTTGCAACATTACAATATGACAACTTTTCAAGATTTTGCAACATTAACAACATTGTCCCAAAATGACTCGAATTACATGACAAATGGTCTACTATGACCTTATTAGACCAAATAAACTAAAAACACCCTATAACCAAACTTACAATCATCACATGACCTTATTTACATGAGTTGATTTGGTGCCCCTACACCAAAAACACAACTACAAAATGTATCATATGAGTTTGGTGGGGGTTTGGGGGCAATGCCCCCAGCAAGGTTGAGGGGCACACCATTTTCATACTTTTTTAAAAGACGAAAAATCAATGCTTATAAATCCAAGAACCCAAACTTTTTGGAGTGTTTAATCCACCTTTTTTCCAAGTTTTTTTATGTGCTATTGGTTACAAAGTTCCCTAACTCTCTAAAACACCAACAAGGTTCAAATGTTAACCAAATCACCAACTCGTTGACATGACAAAGTAAAGGTGCAAGTTTTGAAATTCAATCACTTGCCAAAATGTCACCAAGCAAGAATGTTGGAAGTTATCAAGTTCTTCTAACCTACAAGTGCCAACAAAATGAAATAAAATAGTGTCAAAGGTTAGCAAATTCCTAGAAACTCCAAATCACTGCCTAGGGTTTCAAATTTTCCAAAAACATTTAAACATATTTGGATCTCCTATGGATCCTTTTGAATTGTTTTAAATGCATGTAAACTCCAATGTCTTTGTTATAAATTGGATTAAATGGTCTGTTTATGGTTTTGCAAGACTTTGAGCAGCAAAAGAAGCATTTCTCTAGTGCACAAATCACCATTACTACTATAGGTGCAATGGTCATTTCCAAGAGTATCGAGACACATTTATTGCAAGACTCAACCCCTACAATTACCAAAAAGGTTTTTCCTACCTGGAAAATTGTTTGACATCCCAAGACACGAATTTTGTGTTGCTCATGCCAAAACAAAGAGGGAACCCATGCCACCATTAATGTGATGAAATATTTCGACTACCAAAGGTGCATTTACACTACCACAAGGTTCCAAATGCACAAAGCTCCAGGCATTGTTCCATAGCTTGCACACCACCTTGCTAGAGCCATCTGCAATGATTTGTACCCACTAGATCTAGGTCATCCATCATGAAGATCGATCTAAGCCCATTAGGTTTTGTCAAAGATGTTGTCTTCCTCTATAAAGGTAATGCATTTCTCTATGTAAAAGGTTGGATGATATTTCTTCAAGATAAGGGTTGGTTGTCATTTCTCTGACCACGAAGTTTCGAATGTTCATTCCTAAAGCCAAAGGGTTGAAATTTCATTCCAAACTTTTATGGAAATCGTTGATACCAGTGGAACTTGTAAAACTCTTTTTTGCATGTTTACTTAAGGTTTTCATGCATTTAGCTAGATATTTCATTCTGGATATATGAGTGTAACAAGCGTTTGATGAATTTGTTGCTCATATCACTTTCAACCTACTAACTATAAGTTGTCCTACTTGGTTAACCTGAACATTTCCTTTCATTATTGTAGAGTCTTATGGAATTGTGCATCAATATTGGGTGCTTAATGAATCTTTATGGTATTGATTTCCTCTTTAGCTAGTACTTTTCTTATATAGTGGGATTTATATGGTTAAGTAAGAAATAGTTAAATACAAATTTATCTACTTGCACACCCACATTGGAATGGAAGCTCAAAACTTTGGATCTTTCTAAACACTTTTTTCTCTTACCCTCCCTTTTGCACTTTTTATAAATTCTAGTTAGTTTAGAACCAACATCACCAATATTGCATATCTAATGAACAAGCATTGTTTCAAATAAAACATTCTTCGACTATAAGTTCAAAAAGCAATTTCTAGGTTAAGAATGGTCTAAACTTTTGTATCTTTTGGATCTAACCCATATTTTAGGATTCAAGCAAACAATTGTGTAAGTCCCTTTGTGTGTTACCAACAAAATACAATGACCAACCAAGCTACCTCACAAGCTAAGACCTGGTCATAAGGAAACTTGGGATTATTGTTTTTTGTCTATGAACTTGATTTCCTTTCAAGAGATGTGGGATACTCCAGTATTTCATCTAAATTGGCAAACATGTCAAAACACTCAAAAACTTAAGTGGTGAAAGTGGCGAATAATTTATAAATAATTTGTAGGTCATCTCATGTTACATTGTGCTAGACTCACATTCCATAATTTGTTTATCTTCATCTTGTGCCACTAGAGTAGAACTAGATGCTTCCATCTATACCAAAAAAGCTTCCCAAGCACAACATTCCTTATTGGAGTGCTCACTAGAGTGTTTTTTGTCATCTTCTTGTCTTGGATTAGTTCTTTTGCTTTTTGAATAGTGTTCAATTGATAGGAAGGTCATTTTCCTCAATCTAATTTTTGTATGCCTCATAACTTAAGATTCTATAATGTGATATGCCCTAGGACTTCAAATGATCATCATTAGACTTATTATTGGCTTTAGATTCAAATTTGCAAGCATACATGTAGGCTTCTCCTCAAGAGGAAATATGCAGCAAGTCCATTTCGATCTCAGTATAGGTTTCAAGCCTGACCTATACTTCAAGATGCGATCTTGTTTGAACTCTTGACCGTCCAATATGGTAGTCAAATTGTGGATTATATCATTATATTCTTGATCAAAATGATCCTAACCTAGGCCAAGTTTGGAATACTTAATGGTTTTATTGTCATAGTTTCCAATAATAAAATAGGTTCTCCTTTCAAGGCATCTACTAAAACATTCCATATATCGACAATTGTAATGCCATCCTCATAGATATATGTTAAGCGATTCATGTCAAATAACTCTTTTGACCCACTCTAACTACTGATACAAGTACCCTGCACCATCAACCAACAACGATACAAGCTATATGTGTTTGTGTGTGTGTGCCTGCACATGTGCACACGTGTGAAACATAACACAATATGGAAGACCAACCAGCAAATCTGCAACAGGTAACTTCAGCAATCTCCCACCCAAATCCTAGATGATCCTCTAATGACATTGAAAGATTCCTTCCTCAAATCTGATCTGAATGTTCTGATTTTGGTTTTCCTTCAAGTCTTTGACTAACATATAGAATAGGTTTTCGTTTGTTTGTGTTTTGTGTTTTTTCTGATTTTTTTGTGTTTTTTTGAGTTTTATGCAAAATGCATAACATGTAAAATGCTGATAAAGGAAAAATAACAAAACATGCAATGATTCTATTGATTAAAAGACTGAAATTACATAGATATGGGCCAATTGCAACATACCCATTCATCTAAAGACCAGGAAATGACTTTTACAAGGCTGCAACTGAAATTTCAGATCTGATATAACCCTAATATAGCAAATTCAAACTCTCCCAGCTCTACAAATGACTACCCACTTCATTTCCAGGTGTGAGAGGAGTTGTGCCACTGCTGTATGAAACTTCTCAGCTTCAAAACTTCAAAAACTTCACCTAGCACTTAGGGTTTGAAGCCCAAATGCCAAACAAAGGTGCGGCTGCCTGTGCAACTGCTGAAAGATGGTAGAAATGTCCTCTAAAAGCACTGATCTGCAATCTGATGTGAATTTATGTCCTTAAAATGGACTGATCTGCAATTATAACCCCAAATAATGCTGCCAACTCCACACTGAAGCTGGATAATGTTGAATCATGTCACCAGGAGAAATGGGTTTTCATCCAAATCTCCAAATTCTCCCAGAAGTTTGCGTTCCTGGAAGCTCCAAGCTCTTCAAACCCTCAAGTTTGCTGCTGCTCTCAAATTGAAGTCATAAGAATGAATCCAAAATAGACAAAAATGCCTTTTTATCTTCTCCAAGAGGGGTCAACCCTTTTGGGGTTACTATTTGGCCTAACAATTCATAAAATAACATTGAGGGTCTAATTTTACATTGTGAACTTGGCCCCCTTTAAAAAATAACTTAAGTTCTAGGATGGGGATGCACTTTTCACTATTCACTTTCTAATTTTCTGTTACTATTCACCTTTCACTATTCCATTAAAGCCAACTTTATTATTTCCAATTTATCCCTGGCTTAATCAACTGAACTCGACTCTGAAAGGCTCGAACAGCTCCCAGCAAGGTTCGGAACCCTTGTAATAGGTCAACCTTTGCATCCGATCTGAACGCCTAAGGAAGGGACATTATAGACATTAACAGCTATCGCATTGGGAACTATCTAGTGGTGATACTATTCTTTTGCTGCTACAGATTCATAGGACTAAAAGTTGTTCCTGCACCTTTTGGAATGAATTTTATAGCCTAGATGTTAATACATGCGTGTTTGTGTGTGTAAGAGAAACTACTCAGTCAGCACACTTCATATACTCTTCACAGTACCAATACACAGGAACAACCAGCTTTATGACTTAGTTTGCATTGCATTGCATATACATACAAGTCTAAACAGTAATTTATTCTCCTTTAGGAAATCTGATATCGGATGTGAGATAAAAACAAACTAAGCTGCGAATTTCAGCTGTCCGCCTCCCAAATGCTGAATGATACTTTAATGACATAAACAAATCTTGCATTGGAAACTATCTAGTGGTTGCTAATCTTAGCTACTACAGATACTCGTTACTAGCAGTTCTCTCTTACCCTTTGGAATGATTTGTGTGTGTGTGTTTGACAAGGGTAGAAACTACTCAGTTGGTGTACTACACATTATGTTCAGGGTGCAACATGAAACCACGCATTGCATTATCAATGCACAGAAACAACAAAACCAAGTTTGGATAGCATATGCATACTGTTCAAAGTCAAAAACCTAATATGCAGTTGGATCCAGGAATTGACCTTACAAAATTACCTGTGAACAAAACCTAAGAACTACAGTAAAAACTAGTTTGAGATCTCCTCTAGGAGATCTATAACACTGTATGGCAGAAAAGAATAGGATGGCCCACAACAGCCCATCTCCCAAACCCTACATGATCCTTCAATACTATTAATGCATCTTGCATTAGGAACCATTTAGTAGTTACTGAACCCACATATTCTTTTAGTTGCTCTAGATAGTCAGGACTAGCAGTTATCTTGCATGCTTTGGGATGATTTGTATAGCCTGGATTTTCCTGCTTTATTGTATCAACTCCTATTAAGCTTATCAGGTTTTATAACTACTAGTTCTACTTTTTACTATTTAGGTTTTTGGGGTTTACAGTTTTCTTGTAAAGCATCCAGTTATCTATGTTGTATCCCTTTTTATTTTTCTTTGGTTTGTGTTTTTCTTTAGACTCTCAATGTTTTTCAGTAGCACTTCGCAGGTCCATTGACTAGTCCCAGTCATGTCTGGATATTACTGTAAATTTTAAAAATTCATTCTTTCTTCCTATTCCTTGACTCGAATTTCAATCTTAATATTTTTCCAATGCATTACTATGCATGCATACAATCAAAACAACTGGAAATGTGCTTCTTGATATCTCTTCCAAAATAGGAAAATATAACACAAAATGCAGAGATCTGCTAAATTTAAATGTGCTCAATGTAAACAACACCACAACAATGGTGTCTCCTAAAAATCTAAGATTCCTTTACTATAACCATACACTTATAATCTCTTTTTGAACCTGCCCCTCTATGCCATCCTTTGTCATCCACAAAAATCTCTCCATGTCAGTTGACTCCAACTCTTAGCATCACACATTCCTGAAAAAACCACTTAATGATTGCACAAAAAGGTGAAGGCTGAGGAACAGCACCAATGGAAACATAATGGGATAAACTTTACCTATTTGCAAGATTCAAAGCATTTACACACTCATCAAAACTCTTGGAATCTTTTTTGCTCCAGACCGCAATTATGCCAATCCTCTAATCTACTTTTTTTCAAGGGTAGAGTAGCATACTAGTACTTCCAGCTGCTTCTAAGCAGGGCATAATGGGTAAAATATCACCAAGATAGTCACTTATAATCCAATGGCTATCTATTGTGCAGAAATGGATTCCATTATTTCTGTGAGATATAAGCAATCCATCTTAACAGTTATATTTCTTAAGAGATAGCTCATAAGACAGATATTACAAGCAGTATGTAGCAATAAATTCATGTGTAAACAAAGCATACGAGTAGCAATATGTAATAATAAATTGTAGCTAGAAATGAACTTTGATACACTGAAGCAAATATAAAATGAAAGCAACAAGACTATCCTATTGGCTTAAGATGTCCCATCATACATACAACTAAAAGAATGAGGTTAAACTCAGCTTTGTCATCTTGAGCACACTAAGAGCATATTAACTAAAAGCATGCAAAGTACAAACCACGCTGATTTGCAATAGACATACCAACTTCAATTCACGGAGTTCCCTTCTTGCAAGCTTGCTCCTCCATGCACATTGAAAAGTAACAGTTGCAACCCGCAATTTAAGGAAACACAAACGAGCTTTGCACATACGCCAAATTTTCTAAAACAAAAAAAAAGTAACATATCAAAAAGTTGCATCTTCAGCAATCTATAAACATGCTTCTGAACAAAAGAGAATATTCTGATAATTGTTTGAACAATACTAATCTTTATTTCAAAGGAAAGTATAGGAATGTTCCCACCACTGATCCATATTGAAAATCAGACCTATACATATAATTTAAATTTATCATAAATCATAGGATCGCACATATGAAGAAACGTGGTGTTCTGCAGAATAGCATTGCTTAGAAAAAACAAACGAGTTATTGTGAATAATTGTGAACAGTAGTTTTCCAGTGTCATACAATTCAGTGATTAAACCCAGAATTAACCCAGTCACAGCAGTTTTTTCAAAAAATTCTGTAATTCAAAAAGGTGAGATTCAAATGCTTGCAAACAAAGAGTCGTAATTTATCCAAAAGAATATGGTGCTATTTTCAGTTACTAAAGGCTGCCAAATTCTTCAGGGATTAACATTTCAAACATTTCGAATCTTTTCAATTGCTTAGTAACGTTTTCATCATACTTGTTACACTGTTTATTGAATACACGTTTTTTTGTTTTATGTCTAGCCAAGGTATGAAATAACAAACTCAAAATTATTGTTCATCAATACTATATTGTAATGATAATTTGCCACGTTTTTCTTGTTTTAAAAAACCAAACACTTCTGCCATGCTGTATCAGTTCCATATAAATGGTATACTACAATGGTATGCCGTGTCATTCGCTACAAAGGTGCTTCAATAGAGATTTATCTAACGATGTTTACAAAGCCATATTGCACTATACATAAGATAGACAAACCTAACATTTCTTTTCGAATGAAGTGTAATCATTAAATTTATTTTCACATATTTGGTGATATTTCATAAGACTCGAACCTTTTTGTTTGATTGAGAATGTTTAACAGTATTTCCAATCCCACAATTAAGGTCTACCACAACAAGCCCTTGAGAGATAAGGAAGCTTCTAAGCTATCAAATTTATATATGATTAAGAAGCTTAAATTAGCTGATTAGTTCTTGAGGTTATTGGCAATACATGGAACAACAATATTCACATTGTTACTCCAAGAGGAGTACTTCGCTCTGAGAGCATTCTCAAAGGAATCTGTACTGGAATATATATATTGGATTTTATTATCTTCGAATATCCAAGATTCACATGTAAGCTGGAGGCTTCTTGCTGTTTGGACTGTATAATAAGTCATCATTGAAGAGCATATAGAGATACTATACCCAAAGAAATTCAGCCCTCCAGTACATATGGGATAATGTCAAATAGACAAATTGTTTCACTGAAACAGTGCTGTGGATATCAAATGTTTTCTATAGAGTTGTATCTATGTTCTTATTTGCAAAACAGAGAAATTGTTAAAACTAGAGAAGTTCTACGCTAAAGATATGTACTACAGATACCTCCAATCTTCAAGCATCAGCGTTATTGGTTTCTTATTCAAAATTAGAATTTTCATATCGGCTTATAAACGGCTTATTAAAGAGACTCCTAAATCTGGTGACCCCAAAGTCTTAAGTATCTGGAACAAGTATGTCTCCTAATAATGTCAAAGGCTTCGATGCCGTTTTGACTCCTTAATCCTGCCTAAAAGAATAAAGGCACAGACAGATGTCCTAGTGTTCCTCCTGAAACCCTGCTTATTCTTTTGCACAAACATTCCAAGACTCCATGCAAGTCTAAGTGACCCTTGTGGATGGATCACCAACTTTTCCCCCTAATAGATATGGTCTTTGAATGTGATGTTATTTTTGGATGCAACTTATACACCAAATTCCTGGAAATAAAATTCTTTTGGGAACCATTGTAAAGAATCTAATTGACTCAGAAATCCTAGATCAGATGAGCTGTTGTGGAAGAAAGGCTCTCTCCAACATGGTGCCGCTAATTATTTATGTCAGAGGATAATTATTGACTGTGAACCATTGCATGGCAAACTTTAATGACAGCCTCACAAAGGGCCCCATTTCAACATGCCACACAATATTTTCCCTGTAAGAGGACCAGCCCTAGAAAGGGGACACAGTTAACCCACGAGGGTTAGCCACCAGCTATCACGAATACAGTTTTCATCTCTGATTAAAAATGGAGCAACATCCTGGATATACAGCCTGCAATTTTGGGATTTAAAGGTTTTCTGCCATAAGAGTAAGTTTATTTTATTTGTCTTCTACATACAGTTGCAGCCAGTTGTATTCACCGAATTATATATTTTTATTTTTATTTATTTTCATTTTGATTGTACATCAAATTTAAGTTCACAAAACTTGCCAAACTCTATTATGTGCCCTTTAAATATGGCAATTATGAACCTAATCTAATTTAACTATTTGCTATTTTAAATGTTCTTTTTTTTAATTATTTTCTTCACTGGCTGTTTTTACACAACCCGATACAACTCAGATTCATCAAGGGTACCCGAAGCAGGAGCCAGAATTTGGGACAAATCCATGCCATTCCTAGACCAGTAGCAGTGCTTGATCATACCAGTACAAGTATGAGGGCTTGAGCTGCAGTACCCTGCTACATAGGTGAACACCTACAACATCCTCTATTAGATGGGTGTTTGAGAGGTCTTAGCATTTTAATTTGTCTCTTTTCGGACAACTCAAACTGTAGCAGTATCTGAGGTAAAACCTCTCTCGAAATTATAAATTTAGACATATGTTATACCAAGTTTCTGAGATGAAGATGGCAGGTGATCGAGGGACAAGTTTTTGGGACAGATTTTATGGGAGGCCATTTTTTAGGGGACTAGAAGGGACAAGTATTAAAAAATACCAAGTTACCAGTCCTGGTACTAGTTCAGGTTTAGGTTCACACGTTCAGTCAAAAAAAAATTAGGGGTTCATACAAAAGCAAATAAAAATCAAGAATATATACATAAAAACCTACCTCTTTTGCAAAAATCTTACTCTACAATCTCCTTGGCAACAAATGGGCTTTTGCACATGAGTAGGAATAGCAAACCAACCACTTTGAAACATTCACCA